>JAADWA010000389.1:0-27721 GCA_023335935.1 Pythium phragmiticola | reverse complement strand
TCCCCCCCCCCCCCCCAATCTGAAGCGATACCAACCGGGCATGGATGGCGTGGCGGCGGGTGACGCGCACTCTGTCAGCGCCGTGGCCGTGATCGACCTGGGCGACAGCGGTGGCGGTGGCGGCGCCCACAGCGATCCCCACGGTCTGCTCTCGTCCCACGGCGTCGTGGTCATCGGCGGCGAAGAGCACCTCGCGCTGCTGCGGAGCGACGGCCAGTCGCATGAGGAGGACGAGGAGGAGGACGAGGAGGACGAAGAGGAGGAGGAGGATGGGGACAACTGCGGCTGCGGCAGCAACTGTGGCCACGCCGACGCGACCACGCACATGATCCGCATCCACGGCGATGGCCAGCACCACCACTCGCCGACGCCGTCGTCGAACGCGTCCACGCACGAACACGACCGCAGCCACGGCCACAAGCGCAAGCGCGTCGTGCTGTCGATCCACGACAAGCAGCAAGTGCTGCAGCGCCTGGAAATGGGCGAGCAGCCCGTCGTGATCTCGCGCGACTTTGGCATCAGCCGCCAGCAAGTGTCGGACATTAAGAAGAACAAGGACCGCATCTTGGCGTTTTGCATTGACGCCAAGCATCTCTCGAGCCTGCGCCGCAAGACGCTCAAGGCCACGACCGAGTACCACCCGGGCGTCGAACAGGAACTGTACCGGTGGCTCATTCGCCAGCGCAAGCTCGGCCGCGGCGTGTCGCCCGATGCGCTGGCCCACAAGACGACCGACCTGTTTATGCAGTACGCGGCAGACGATTCGGCCAACGTGTCGTTCCGCTCCATCAGTGTCTGGCTGCGCCACTTTAAGCGCGCCCACCACATCAAGACCATGGACGACGACGAGCTCGCGCGCCTGCCGACCACGTTCACGCCGGCCATGGATATGGCCGGTGCTTCGCAGGGCGTGGGCAACACGGATGCAAGTGCGAGCGGACAGGGAGTTTCCAGCGGCGTAGGCGACATGACCGACGCCAATGGTGGCACGAGCGGCTCGCCGACGGCCTCGATGCTGCAAGACCAAGGAGGCGGCACGATGCCGTCGCAGTCGGCGCCGCCGCCACCGTCGTTGCCCATCGCTGCGGCCGACGATGTGAGTTCGTACATGACCAATATGGAGTTGTCCCATGCGCCGTCGCTCTCGCACCAGTCGTTCCTCTTGCAGAACCACGCGTCCGCACTGGATCTGAATGCTACGAACCCGTACCAAATGCTCATGCTCTCGACCACGCCGCTGCCACCACCGACAGTCACGACAACGAGCCATTCGTTGGTGGCCAGTGAGACCGCGCCACTCCACACGTGCGTGCAGCTCGCGCAAAAGATGACGTCGGACCTCGCCCGCTTTGAAAACGCCATGGCCGTGAAGCTCGATTCGCTCGATACACGTGTGCAGAAGCTCTGCTTTCGCGTGCTGACGACAACAACGACGACGATCGCAACTGCACCTGTAACCACGACCACGACCACGACGACGTCGCCTCAGCTCGCATGACAATGGGATCCGGACGCCAACGCTGCGTCCACATCGTTGTCGTTGTGAAAGGGTTTTACGTGCGTGGAGAAAACGGGTGCAGGAGAACGGTCGTCGTGTCCGTCCAGTGTCTTTGTATTGTACATCCCAGGGTTATTTTCTCCTATAGTCTCTCTGTCGTAAGAGATAACGTCTCAATGCGACTGATTGCTTCGGAGCGGCGAGCCAATGTTCACGTCGAGGGGGCTTCGCATCGTTGTCGCCTTGCCCGGTGTCTCTTTCTTGCGTAGGCCTGCCGCAGTCTTGGACCCACTGCCACCGACGGAAGAGAGACTCTTACCAGCGGGCGAGCTACCACTCGTGCCGGCCATCGCGTGGGCCGGCAGCACCGGTCGGACCTGCGCTGTGAAGCCCAGCTCATCGAGCGGCAGTCCGTACTCGCTCATCTTGAGCGCCGTGGCGTTCGCGAGCTCTTGCTGGAGCCGATGGATGGTGGCGTGCTCGCGCTCGAGGTCGCGGAGTTCGCGTGTCTTGTTCTCCATAATGTCTTGCAGTCGTCCTTTGACGCGGTCGACGATCGCCGGCTCGAGCTTGGCGTGGAGCAGCACTTCATTCAGCTCGGCGTCCTTGTGCTCGAGGCGCAACGTCATGGCGTCCATTTTCTTTTCGAGCAGCAAGTTCTTGAGCCCCGACTTCTGCTGTACGTCGTAAATGCTCGCCTGGAACTGCGCGTTGAGTTCCTGGAACTCGCGCTCGACTTGAGCGGACCGCTGAAAGAGCACTTCGTACTCCCAGCTGAGCGTCGCAAACTCTTGCTCGAGCACGAGCAACTGGGCCTTGTGGGTGCGCAGCTCGACCTTGTCGTGGTGGTACACGACAATACTTTTCCGGAGCCGCTCGACATCGAGCAGCGCGCGCTTGAGCGGCTCCGACATGCGCTTGTTTTCCTGGGCGATCTCAAACATTTGCTTTTCGTCCTGGGCCTCCTTGCGCTTCATTTCGCCCACTTCTTCCTTGAGCGACTTGATCAGGTCGAGATTGTTGTGCGTAATATCGTTGTAGTAGTTTTTGATCTCGCCAAAGGCCTTTTCGTGGGCGGCCATGAGCTGCGCAATGTGGTGGTTCTTGCGCTCTTCAATCTGCAGCGTGTCGGCCTTGCGGCGCGACTCCAAGTCATCGCGCACGGCCTTGCGCTTGCGCTCGTACTTTTGCTGGAAGTCCTTGGCGTGGCGTTCAAACTCTTGGCGCAGCGACGTGATGCGGCGGTCCTGGTCCTGCTTGAGGCTCTTGAGGTAGTCCTCGTGCGAGAGCTCCATCTCTTTGAGATCAAACTTGAGCCGGCGCTTGTCGACCTTGAGTTCGCGCTCATTGCCGCGGTACTCGCTCTGGTGGATCTCGAGCGACTGTTCCAAGTCCTTTTTCAGCGTCGTGATCTCGTGCTGGTGCTCGTACAGCAAGTGCTTGACGCGCTGCTTGTAAACCTTGATCTCGACCTGGTGCTTCTCCTCGAGGTCCTGGCGCTCGCGCTCCTTGTTGCGCAGCTCGGCATGGCGGTCCTCGAGGTTCTTCTTCTCGACGATCCAAAAGTAGTTGATCTTTTCGCGCTGCTGCTGAAACTCGTTGAAGGCCTGCTCTTCCTTCTTGGTCATTTCCAGCAACGCCTTGGCCTGCTTGACAAGTTCGAGCCGCTCGGCCTCGCTCTCGCGCAGTGCCGCGTCTTCTTCGGTGGGTTTCTTGGGCGCCTTACCGCCCTTCTTCTCTTTCTTGGCTTTCTTCGGGCCCATGATCTCCTGGCAACTTCACGCGCGGACTTGCCAGCAGAAGCCGCGATGCAATTGCCAGATTTGACGTCGCTTCGTAAAAAGTGGGCAGATTCGCTGTTGAGTGAGAGCGTAATTACTGGAACAATGGAGTGTGTTTACGGATCAAGCTATCTATGGATCTGCGTGCAATTCTTCAACTTCCTGTTAAAACGAGCAGCCTTGATTCGCCACAACTAATAAGGACTCGGTCGCGACCTGGAAAATCTGGGTCCAACTCATGATTGTCTGGGCATCACTCTGCTTCGTGTCCTGGTACTACGCCTCAGTGTGCTCGCGGTACTAGGTGTCTAGTTGCACAGCATGGACAGACAGCCTGCGAGTCCTGGTACGAAGCAAATACAGTACCAAGGACGAAAAAGGAAGTCGGCCAAGAAGAGCCGAGGGTAATGCATTGGATGCATTCAAGTCCGTTTGAAATGACGGGATACCTAGTTGCGCAAACACCGTGGCTGTTTCATGTTGAAGCAAGACCATCATTCCGTTTCCACTGGCCACATGATGGCGATCGTGAAGACAGTTGAATTAGGAGAAGAACCTCCACAATAAGGTTGCGCAAGCACATGTGTGGTTGTGACAACCAATGCGATGATGCTGCAAACGGTATACTGGTATCCTCGACTGTGTGATACCGATAGACTATCAGAATCAGCGATAGTATATGCATTTGACGTTGTCCTAAGCCTTATCTCAACGATTTTGGGCGCCCATTCTTCGTTCGAGGATCTACTGAGAGAGTGATGGTCTTACTTCAACATGAACCTTGGTGTTTGCGCAATTCCTCCCGAGAAGCTTCAACTTGTCTGGGTGGCAACACAAGCCTTGAGGCGGCATGACTCTCTCATTCCGCCTTTTGCTTTGCACGCAACACACGGTACAAGACCAAAACCCAAGACCAAAACCCAAGACCAAGACCTTTCATCTCGCCATGTCTACTGAGCGTGCGGCGACCCAGTGGCAGCCGGCCAAGTACCTCGCGTTTGAGCGGCTCCGGCTGCGCCCAGCACTCGATCTGCTCGACCGCGTGCCGCGCCTTCCGAGTGAGACTGACGCTCCGACTGCCGGTAAGGACGGCATCCGCATTGTTGACCTTGGCGCCGGTGTTGGGAACATGGCCTCGGCCTTCCTGTACGTTGACTGCATCTCCACTCGCTCGATGCATTGTGCTGGGATCTGATACTCGCTCTCTTCCACTAGACAACGCTGGCCACAGGCGCACCTATCGTTCGTGGACTCGTCCGCGGTCATGCTCGAGCGAGCGAGAGCTGATCACGCGACGCTGGATACCAGCAGCCCCATCTCGTACGTCGAGGCGACGTTCGACGCCTTCCAGATCAGCGATCCCGTTGATCTCATCTTTTCGAACTCGGCTTTGCAGTGGGTTGGTGCCGAGGCCCACGAGGCGCTTCTTCCTAAGCTCATGTCGTTCTTGAAGCCGGGCGGAGTGCTGGCTATTCAGCTGCCGGACACACGTGCGCTTCCTGGCTGTCAGCTCATCGTCGAGGCAGCTAAGCAGCTCGGCTGGCAGGACGAAGTGTCCGACGTTCGCTGGGTCACCTGCGAGAAAGACACGGGTTTTTACTATGAGCTACTCGCTGGTGCGGGGGCTGAAAGCCAAGATATTTGGACCACGACGTATGCGCAGATCATGGATGGCGAGAACCCCGTGGCCGACTTCCTCTCGTCCACGGCGTTGGGTCCGTACCTGGAGGCGCTCGGCGGACGAGGCTCTCCACGCGCGTTGCAGCTGGATGCCAAGTACCGTGAGCTGGTCACTGAGGCGTACGCCAAGCAGAGTGATGGCCACACGATCTTCGACATGACGAGAGTCTTTCTGGTCGCGACCAAGCCACGTGCTTGAATCCTCGAAAAAGAAGGTGCCATCGGGAGGAATTGAGTTTCGCCATGAACCCTTGAGGAAGAAGCAATGGTCAGGAGGGAGTGAATCTCATTGTAAGGCAGAAATGAAGGGACATATGCGTTTACCTTCACAACTACAATGGCGACGAGAAAACGGTTGTTCGTAACGAGCGATGGAGTCTGGCCGCCACTGATCATGCCTACGGTGGGAACCCAGCGCAGACCATCTGATGGAGAATGGTAGCTGCTGATGCCACGTTTGAGAAGCTCCATCCGCATCGACTATGGATTTCGAGTGCGGCACCTGATTACTCAACAGGAACTTGGCGAAGTGGACGGAAGCTAAGTGGTGGAGCAGACACCGTACCAATCAGACAGGAAAGTGTATACACGAGAAATGGAACGCACGGTCTCGCTAAACAATCTACTCTTGTCGCTGCCACACGCAGAGCTTGCCGTAAAAGTCGGGCGACACAATGGTCGGCTCGAACGGGTGCCACCGCACGTCGCGCGTAAGCCCATCGGGTTTCATGGCGAAGATCTCGACCAGATCGCCCGACAGCGTATCAAAGACGTACACTCGCCCGTCGGCCGAGCCCGAGAAAATGTACTTTTGACCGGTCGTATGGAGCGGCGAAAAGTGGCACCGCACGAGCGTCTCCATGACGAGATGGCCTCGGTACGTCATGACCGATCGATCCTGCGGGTGGCTCACAGGGAGCTTCCGAAGTCCCGGAAAATCTTGGTACCGATAGTCCCAGTGGTGCGGCTTGCGAAAGTAGGGCAGGCGATCGTGCTGCGTCGCAGAAAAGCACTTGCGCAAATCCCAGAGCTTGGCCGTTTGGTCCTTGGCGTTCGAGAGAAAGTAGTACCCGTCGTCGCGCGACGCAATGTACGTCACGCCGTCAATGTGGCCGGGAAACACGCCCTGCGGTCTCGGGTTCGACTCGGACAGCACTCGGCGATCCCAGAGCTTAATGAGCGCATCGTCCGAGCCGCTCACAAACACGTTCGAGTGGAGCGGACCGTCGACAAAGGCAATGGCGTTGACGTCATCGTCGTGGCCCTCGACGTGGCACACGGGCGTCTTGGTCTCCATATCGTAGAGCACCACGGAGTTGTTGGACGTGCCACCGACAAACTCGGTGCCCGCAGCGTTCACGTCAATGCACCACACGCCGCAGCGGCTGCGGTACATAAAGTGCAGGTCCGACGGGTGTCCGCCACGCGCGTACGGGCGATTGATGGAAAATACTTCTTCCCGGCGCGTGTTGGCATAGTCGACGTGGACCATGCGCACGTTGCTCGTGATGCTCGAGTACAGCACGTGCTGGTCGTCGGGCATGAACTTGGCGTCCGTCACGGTCCACTGCACTTCGCGTGCCGGTAACAGCGAGTGGCGCTTCCAGCTGATCGTATCGTAGAGGAGAATATGCGGCACTTGGCCGGCCACGAGGAACCGCGTGCCTGTGGAATTGAAGCCGCCACAGTAGAGCCGCTCGCCGACATAGTCGACCGCCTTGCAGTGCTTATGTTGCTGGAACGGCAGGAACGTGTCTTGGAGCTTAATGAGCTGCGCCTTGGAGTTGCGGCCGCACTGCTCGCGCTGCGCGAGCGCGTAAAACATTTGCCGCGACCGGCCATTCTTGCTGCGGCGCTGCATCGCCGGCAGCGGCGCCATGCGCGCGTCGTCCGTCTCGTACGACTTGAGCTGGTGCGCGATGCGCTCGTTGAGCAGGAGCTTTTGCTGGCGGCGCTCAGCGTCCGTCTTGACAAACCGCATGGGCATAAACGTCTGGCCGGCAAACACGCGCTCGACAGTCGCCCGCACTTCGGTGGGAAGCACGGCGTGGACGCCCGCGGCAGCACTGGGCACCCAGACTTCAACCGCCTCTTCTTCCTCTTCTTCGTCCTCGGGCTCGTTGTCTTCGGTCTCGTGGTCGTGCTCGTCGTCGTGCTGTCTACGCTCGTCGTTATCATCGTCATCGTCGTCGTCGTCGTTTTCGGCGGTCGGCAGCCACTCCTCATCGCTGCTGCTGCTGCTGTCGTCGTCCAGCATCTGGAGGACGCGCTGCTGCTCCGACTCATCGTCGTCGTCACCATTCGCCCACGCCACCATTGTCGTTTGATTACGGAAAAGTCCTTTTGTGTGTGGTCTCCGCAAAACAAGCGCCGTCTTCGCTGTGCTTCCTTCCAAGATTTGGGAGGGCGTGGGTGAGTATCAGAACCAGGTGAGACGCATCCGAAACGATCGGTACCTATTGTGGAAGAAAGTTCCGTCTCACCTTGTTTTGTGATTGTTTGAGCCGGACGGACGGTAATTGGAGGCGTCAGCGGAGAGCCTCCATCCACCGTGGCGAGTTTGATGTAGTCCCTAAAGGACCCCCTGCGCAGAACCCACCGGCTTAGAACGCGACCTGACAGTGTCAAACCAGCTTCACTATGCACCCTACACTTGGTTCCCGTTCTGACGTTCAACCCCCACTTCATTCTGTATGCACGGATGCGACGCGAGGCAGAGCTATGTGTCGTTGACACTGGCACTTGCCATCCTTTGACTTGGAATCTTACAGTGTTGAGTCCATCGTCAGTACCCGTCGATGACGCTGGGAAAGGCCTTGAAGTTGATGTAGGTTGCACGAAGGTTGCTTGAATACCTTCATGTTGCGCGAACGTTCCACATGAGCTTGAAGATCTCTTCTTCATACTCCAAGCAGCTCCCCGAGAGAGCAAACTTCTTGCCCCATGACCGCCACTGCGCGCCACGCAGCGCCCCACTCGGCGGCCGCGGCCCATGCCGTGTGGATCATTCTCTTCGTCACGGGCATCGCGTCGTCGCTCGCGTGGAATGTGTTTGTCACGGCGCAAAAGTACTTTCAGCAGCGGCTCGCCGGCACGCCGTACGAAGAGTCGTTTGTGAACTGGTTCAGCACGGGCTTTTTCATCACCACGCTCTTGTCCATGCTCGTACGCACCGTGTTCATCGCTGACCGCATGCCCGGACCAGTCAAGACGCTCTTCAGCGCCGAGATCGTGCTGCTCGCCGTCATGTTGGGCCACGCCGTGCTCACGCGCATGCCTGAGTTCCACGGCGTCGAGTTTTTCAAGCTCACGATCGCCAGCATCGTCGTCGTGGCGATGGCCAGCACGCTCATGCAGGACGGTCTCTTGCGGCTCGTGTCGACCTTCCCTCCCAAGTACACCCAGGCCGTGGTCTCGGGCCAGGCCATGGCCGGTGTCGTTGTCGCGCTGTCCAACGTCGTGATCCTCGCGGCCGACGCCGCCGACGACCCATCGTCGTGGCGTCGTCTCTTCTTTCTCCACGCACTCCACGCAGACGCCGACCTCAGTGCCTTTGTGTACTTTGTGTTTGTGTTTCTCGTCGTGCTGCTGAGCACCATGGCGTTTCTCGCGCTCACGCGCATGCCGCTCTTTCGCCATTACCACCACCACAGCAGCAGCACCAAACAGGACAAGCCGTACCTCAAGCAGAATGGTGACCCGGAGGCGAGAGAGAAGCTGCTGGACGATGTGGTCGACAATGAGAACGACGACAAGGATCTGTACCTCGTGGACCTCTTGTACAAGATCCGGTACCACGGCGCCGCCGTCTTTCTCGTGTTTTGCATCTCGGTCGCCGTCTTTCCCGGAGTCACGTCGCTGCTCCACTCCAATACGCCCGAGAAAGGCCGCTTTTTCCGCGACCTGTTCGTGCCCGTCGGTTTTGTGGTCTTCAACACGTGCGATCTGCTTGGCCGCTGGACGGCGGCGTCCGTGCCGATCCTGAGTGGGCGGCAATTATTGGCGGCCGCGGTCGCGCGTGCCGTGTTTTGTCCGCTCTTTATGTTTTGCAATTTGCAGAACCAGCACCACGAGACCATTTCGCTCGTGGTGTTTAAGAGCGACTTTTTCTCGACCCTGTTTCTGATTGCGTGCGGCTACACGAACGGCCTCGTGTCGACGCAGGCGTTAATGCAGTACCCGCGGGTGCTCGCGGGCAGCAAGGAGAAGGAACTAGGCGGCACGCTCATGTTTTTCCTGCTCTCGCTCGGGCTCTGTGCCGGAGCTTTGCTCTCGTTCGTGCTGATCGCCATGCTCAAGCCATAGACGTAGGAGTGGGAAATTGTCCACACGCCACACTCGGGGCGATACATTTCTCTAAAACATTCAATAAATATGAGAACACGTTTTGACCACCAGGACTGCTGTTGATTTCCGACCATACATTAGCGATAGGAGGCATAGGCGGACGCTGACGAGAGCCAAGTCAAACCACGAGGGGCGCTTCCTTCAGCCCATAGACACGGACGCTCCTTTGACAAGATACGTCGCAAGGTTCAGTATCCAGAGACTGAGAAAAGTAGTCAGCAAGGTCGTGGTGCCGAGTTCTGATTGGCTGAGGCGGTCTCAGATGCTCTGACAGGACATCATTACCAAAACATGAGACGAAGCAGCCCCAGTACCATCCTCCAATCAGTGCTGCGTGACGCTGACGCATCGCGAGGCGACCGTCGGTATCGTGTGACATCTCGAAAACCTAGCAGCAGCAGACGTACACAAGCCAACGTGATCACCCCGAGAGCGACAAGAAAGTTCCCCACGCGCCCTGAGATCTGGCGTGGTGCCCTGCGCTGTTAGAGACCAGTCATCTGTCGCTGGCTCTCGCTTGGCCGAGGGCGCTCGAGAATGAGCAGCAAGGGAGAGCTCATTCCGCATTCGTCCTCGTCGGGATCAGCCCGTCCGCATCCTCAAGCAAGACTCGACACATGAACCATGACCGGCAGCGTCGTCGTGATCAACGTCTTCCGTGTGCTTGCGGCCTGCACGTCGCTCATGATGATCTTGAGTCCGATCCCCACGGTCTACCGCATCCACAAGACCCACAAGACGGGCCACATGTCCATCTTCCCTTTGCTCGCGGTCGTCTTTAACTGTCATGCGTGGATGCTGTACGGCTTCCTGGACGAAGACTTCTTCCCCGTGTTTGTGGCCTTTGCACTGGGCGATGCCATCTCGCTCTTCTACATCATCACGTTCTACCGGTGGACATCGCAGCGTGCCAAGGCCAACAAGTTGCTCGCCGTCTTTGGTGCCGCTATGGTTGGCTCCACGGTGTACGCAGTGCTAGGTGGCTTCGGGTACACGGGCCAGTCACGCCACGACGTCGCGAGCTTCTCTGGGTACATTGCGATCGTCGCGGCCCTCGTGCTGTACTCGTCGCCGCTTGAAAAAGTGGTCCAGGTCTTTCGCCACAAGTCGGCCGTCTTCCTACCGATCCACATGGTCATTGCCGGCACGACTAACAACGCAGTGTGGGTTATTTACACGACGCTCACGCACAAGTGGCTCATGTTTGCACCAAACATGACGACGCTCGTGGTCGGACTCTTTCAGATTGTGGTCTACGTGTGCATTTACAACCCCAAGACCCATCCGCTCAGTGACGACTGGAAGAACCACGAGGCCTACAGCAGTGAAGACGAGGACGACGCGGTGCCGACGCCCACGGCGGACGACGATGCAGGGCTCGAGAGCCCGACGTTTGTGTCCATCGAGACGCCCAAGGCTCCGGATGAGACTTCGATGCCTCCGCATATGATGGTGTAAGTCAGCCACAAGTAGAAGCCAAGATCAAGCCAAGTAGCCTAGGATCAACTCACCTCAGGATGGTCGGGCAGTATGCACGTATAGAAGGGCGGAAGGGATAAAACTTCCCGTCCGAGGTTTCATAATAAACAGATTATGCATGATCCCACGTCTTTCAATCCGGTCTCGATATCTAATAGATGAAAGACTGAAAATACAGCGAAACTGCATCTGAGTTTCTCCAACCTGAGAGCGTCTGCAGCATCCCAAGACTCCCCCGCTCTAATATCAAACTTGGGGCTGCTGCGTTCATAGTGGAGGGTAAACAAAGCCTCATGGGACAACGCTAGCTAAGCCCATGGGACACTGCACTAGCCAAGCCTGTCAAAGATCCGCGCATCCGTATCCTTGCCGGCTTCCTGAAGTCTGTGATTGTCGTGCGCCGTCGGTGCTATGGATGGATTCCCACTGCAGCTTACTGTCGCCATGATGGAGACCGTAAGAATACACAGCTTCCACAGGATCGATGAAGAAGAACGCGCTGCTATTAGCCTCCGCCAAGAGAGAAGCCACTTCACTGCAAACATCTATCTCCGACTGTGCCGGTCACGCCCAACGATGTTGTGACGAGTAAGTCGCGCTTGCTCCACTCGGCTCATTCTTCAAAGCACGTTAGACTTCATTCCAGCCCCACTCGACAACGATGACGCTGGTCATTGACATATTCCGCGTGCTTGCGTCGTGCACATCCATGATGATGATCCTGAGCCCCGCTCCGACCGTGTATCGCATCTACAAGACGCAAAAGACCGGCCACATGTCCATTTTCCCACTGCTCTCGGTGGTCTTCAACTGTCATACCTGGTACGTCCACTGTTAATGGCTTTGCCTTTTTTCCATGCACGTATCATCCCACACGTTACCAATCTACAGGATGATGTACGGCTATCTCGCCGAGATTTACTTCCCCGTGTTCACGACGTTTGCCATTGGTGATCTCATCGCGATCTGTTACGTCGCCGTCTTCTACCGTGCAACAGCAGACCGCGCCAAGGCTCACAAGCTGCTCGCTCTCTTCGGCGGTGCTCTCTTCGCGGCCACCGCATACGCGATCGCCGGTGGCTTCGGGCTCACGGGTCAGACTCGTCATCAGGCCGCGCAGTTTGCGGGCTTCATTGCCATCTCTTCGTCGCTCGTACTGTACACATCGCCGCTTGAGAAGATCAAGCTTGTCTTCCAGCACAAGTCGGCCGTGTTCATCCCCATCCAAATGGTCGCCGCCGGCTCGCTCAACAACATCATGTGGATCATCTACACGAGCCTCACGGCGCGGTGGCTCATGTTCACGCCCAACCTTGTCACGCTCACTGCAGGCCTCTTCCAAGTCGTGCTCTATTTCTTTGTGTACAACCCCAAGTCTCATCCTTACGTGGACAAGACCCACGAACGGCGAAGCACAGCAACGACCGAGGAGGACGAGTCCGAGCTGGACGACGACGACGAGGCGCCTCCGTCGCAGTCGTCGACCGAGGAAGAAGGACGCTGCAACGTCGAGAGCGGCGAGTATGTGACCATCCAGACTCCGACAGCAGCGCAGGTCGCACCAGAGATGCTTGTATGATACGCCCGATTCTACAGGATAATAGATCTATAGAACATGAGACAGGCCATGGGTACACTGTTGACAAGCAACCTCGTTTGAGTGACGCTACGTAATCATCGATTACCAGATCTGGAGAGGTGTTTAAAACCGGGTAATCACTGGCGAGCCATGAGGTCTGGATCATCAAGAGCCTTGCGGGTTATCCCTGTGGTTGATCTCGCCACAGAACCATTCTGCAATTTGTAACCTCGCGTGACAGCGTACCCCTTGCAGTTACACCTACCTGAACATGACGGCGATTCTCGCGATCTCCCGCGTCTTCGCGTCCTGCACATCGCTCTTCATGCTCCTGAGCCCAGCACCAATGGTCTATAAGATCCACAAGGACCAGCACTCGGGTGTCCTGTCTATCGTGCCGCTCGTGGCCGTATTGGTCAATTCCCACATGTGGTACTGCGCGTCTCTCCAAGATCCGGATCTGCCTCAATTGCGTCTTACACCTGATTTGTATGATACACACCACAGGATGATGTACGGCTACTTGGACGACAACTACTTTCCCGTATTCGCGACCTTCTTGGCGGGCGACGTGTTTCTGTGCTTCTTCATCGCCGTCTTTTATCGGTACGCAGTCAACCGACGCAAGGCCCACTTTGTGTTCGCCGTCGCGGGCGTCGCCATGGCCGCCATGACGCTCTACTGCGTGCTCGCTGGGTTCGGCTACACGGGGCAGACCCACGAGGGCGTCGCCAACACGGCCGGTGTATTGTCGGCTATAACTGGTACGATCATGTACGGCTCGCCGCTTGAAAAGATCTTCCACGTGTTCAAGTACAAGTCGGCCGCATTCATCCCGATCCACTTGATCTGTGCAGGTGCGATCAACAACACGGCGTGGATCCTATTCGCCATGCTCACGGGAAAGTACATCATCCTCGTGCCGAGCTTCTTTGCGCTCGCGGGCAATCTCTTCCAAGTCGTCCTCTACTTCTTCGTGTTCAACCCCAAGACCCATCCGCTCACACTGGACAAGCCCAAGGATGCGATTATAGACGAGACACAAACAGACTCGGCTCAGCTCGAGGTCGTGGTCGCGCAATCGCCGTGCACGCGAGAAAATACCTGTGGGAACTTTCAGGCGCTGGGCTCTCCTGTCGAGTGCCACAAGAAACACCTCCAGAATTCGATATAGATACTTCAAGCAATTTCTTCAAGAAAAGATGGACAGTGCTTGGGCGTGATTCCATCATCTTTTTCGTGTGGGCCCTCGTCGCGATTGGACGGCACAGGCATGAGCCTCTCGAGGATAAGTTATGTGAGGAGTCACACACGGTAGGCGGGCAGGCATGATGACCACTTTCAAATTCGCTGCGCCGTCCTCAAGCTTACGCCGACCACCCGTACGGTAACGGATACCATGACGGTCGTGCTCGACGTCTTCCGCGCCATCGCGGCCTGCTCGTCGCTCTTCATGCTGCTGAGCCCAACGCCGATGGTCTACAAGATGTACAAGGACCGCGACACGGGCGTCATGTCGATTGTGCCCCTCTTGGCCGTGCTCGTCAACTCCAATATGTGGTATGCAGTCTCTTTCCCGCGTCCATAGGCTTCGTGGCATCGACTGACGCACTCTTTGCTGATATCATTAGGATGATGTATGGGTACCTGGACAAAAACTACGTTCCCGTCTTCGCGACGTTTGTCGCAGGCAACGTTATTGCATCGACGTACGTCATCGTCTTCTATCGCTCGACCAAGGACCGCGCGTCCGTGCATAATGTGCTGGCGATCGCCGGCTTCGTGATCGTCGCCACTTCGTTGTACGTCATCCTCGGTGGGCTCGGGTACACGGGCCAGACACGCCACCAGGCTGCACAGGTCGCTGGCATCATGGCCAACGTCACGGGCATGTTCATGTACGGATCGCCTCTCGTCAAGATTGTCCAAGTGTTCAAGTACAAGTCGGCCGTATTCATCCCTGTCCACATGGTCTGCATGGCCGCGACCAACAACGCGATCTGGATCACGTACTCAATTCTCACCAGCAAGTGGCTCATCCTCATTCCGGCCGCCGGCGCCTTCTGCCTGAGCATCTTCCAGGTCATCCTGTACCTGTTCATCTACAACCCGAGCACGCACCCGTTGCCCGCCGACTTCGCCGAGACTAAGGCCGCTGGCAAAGGCCACACCGAAGCATCGCTCTCCGTGGTGATTGATTCGCCAGGGGCACACAAGACGGACTTTGTCGCGCTCAACTCGACTCGCTCGTCCGCGTCGCAACAGCACAACGAACACTGAGGATACGAGACGTCGCAAGGGTGTGTATAGTAGATGCTATGCTACAAGCGTGAGGCAAGAAACAAAAGTACTTTTAATCCCTACTAATACGCCACAGCAAAGCTGCAAGATCAGACCCTACAGCTCCAGGGAAACACCGCACGCAAACGGGCCGAGAAGGTAGCAGGCGGTCACCAGCGGTGCCTGGCCTTTGACGCCTCTGTTCTTGGGTGAAGAAGATTGAGATGTGAGGGCATAAGGTGGGGGGAGGCGATCTTTTGTTTCGTTGGTGACGCATAGTGTTCACTGTACGAACAGCTAGGATCACAGGTCAGTAAACAGGCTCTTCTCCAGCAAGCTACGTACTTCAAGTACGCTGTACTTCAAGCATCACGATTTGATACAGTGCATGTGGACCTGTCTGTGGGTCTCATGCCGCCGTGGGGTGAACCACTAGGACTACCGAATAGGGCAGCGTGAACGATCATTCCGTCCACGCTCGCGTTCAAGTCACTTCGCGGCTGAACTCCGCGACAAGGGAGGGCGCAATCACGACATGCGCAGCGAGCCAAGAGATTCGTAGGATTCTAGATAGTATTGCTCCATGGCTTAATATATGGCGTGGGGGATTGTAATCGCCTAGTTGCAAAATCAATGTTTGCAAAGTTTACTTACTCGGCGCTGGTCCGGGCGTGGGGAGAGACATGGACGAGCGGGCCGAGTCGAGCGGGAGAAATTCTATTGAATACGCTCCTGGCGAGACGATACTGAGGGAGAGTGATACGTCGTCAGCGCCGCGGATCGTGGGACCGTGGTCGCCCTTCCTTGCCTCGGCGGTCGCGAAATACTCGGCCGGCAGCGGATGCGATCTCGGATGGTAAATGAAAAAGTAGAGGATCACCTGAAAGAGACCCACGCCGATGGCAATGATGTTGGGGATCACGATGAGCCACCTGTGGGCGAGCACCGAGTACGTGATCCAGATCGCATTGTTGACCGTGCCCATAGAGACCATGTGGACCGGGATGAAAACAGCCGACTTGTACTTGAACACTTGGACAATCTTGACCAGGGGCGACGCGTACACGAAGAGGCCCGTGAAGTTGCCAATGATGCCAAACACCTGCGCGGCCTGATGGCGCGTCTGACCCGTGTACCCGAGGCCAGCGAGGATGCCGTAGAGTGAAGTGGTGGCAATAAAGAGTGCGGTGAGGGCCAACACCGAATGCACAGACGGTCGGTTCTTGGAAGACCGGTAGTAGATGGCAATGTACACGAGCGCGACGATATCGCCGCCCACGAACGTTGCGAAGATGGGTACGTAATCTTCATCCAGGTACCCGTACATCATCCTAATAACAGAGAGAGGGAGAAAGTGATCAGTGCGGACGTTTGGTTGTTGGTAGAGATGTGGTATCCATTTGGAAGCGTACCACGTATTCGAGTTGAGGAGCACGGCCAGAAGCGGCACGATGGACATGACGCCCGTGTCGCGGTCCTTGTGCATCTTGTAGACCATCGGCGTTGGGCTCAGCAGCATGAAGAGCGACGAGCAGGCCGCGATGACGCGGAAGACGTCGAGCACAAGCGTCATCCTGTCGTGGGCTGCTGTACGTGGCGCAAATGGCCGAGTGACCCTCGAGGCGCCGCTTGGCGATACGTACAGTAGGATACTCCAGACTCGCAGCGAAAGGGGGCGCCTCCCACTTCCGATGCCGTCCAATCGAATGCTGTGTTCGATGTGCAGTTCGGCAGCTTGAGTAATCGAGACGGCTCACGAGGAAATGATGACTGTCCACTACCTGCAAGAGTGCATGTAAGTATCCATATCCGTTTATGCAGGTGTATCTCATGTTGCAGCAAACGATGGCGACTAAGCACACCGAACGAGTTTTTTTAATACTGGACCCTAGAAAGCGGGTGCGAGTCGCGTAGACGTAGCAAACCCGCGCGAGGAGCCCGCGAAGCAGGACCGCGCGGTATTTGCGTAGGCGGGCCCAGCGACGAGCTCCCCAGCGAGCGGACCCTTGCCGACGACTTGAACGTTGTTTCTTGTTGCGGGGGTCTGGGTGCAACCCCCGGAAGCCATAGAAGTGCTTCAAATACTAGACTCTGAGGGTTTTGGACATAAAAGACGCAAATGTTGCTCTTGAGTTGCTTTTATTTGGTATGTTTGTTGAGTCAGCAAACACAACCTGCACTTTCGCACTCGTTCATGCCTTTTCGATGGACAATCGAAAGGACCAAGAATGGTGGACTGTACCCACAGCTCTATTGTCCTCGGTAGTCTATGGCATGTCGCAAATCTTGCCATTCTTCGAGTACTTCTTAGCAGCGGTCCAATGGTGCAGAGGCGGACGAGCGAGTTGTTCGTCCGCCTCTGTACTCGATTCTCTCTCGGCTCCCGGGCGAGTGTCCCGTTGTCTGTGCTTTCTCGCAGCGGCAGGAGCCTTGCTCTAAGCATAGAATGGTCCTGTTTGCTCGTTGTCTGTCTCGGAAGAAGAATCTGGCGGAAATTTTTTGGTCCCAAGATTAACGTTGCTCAGCAGTTTGGATTAGTACGAGGGTGGATTCATGCGATCGCACGCCTTTGTTTACACCGAGAAGGCGGCAACGAAGTACTGTACCACAACAACCGAGCTGACTCCGGATTTCCAAGTCGACGGATTCGCTGCCCCAAGTTCCACGCCATGAATTTGGGTGCCATGCAACTCCTATCTGCTCGCCAGTTGGGCTCGTCTCGAAGTATAGAGACACAGGATGATGCGACGGTCACCAACTCCCCCCACAAACGAACTCTGCGTCTTCAGCGCGTGCTCGTCAGCGGTATTGTACCCAGCCTTGTCCCTCCATGCAAGGCTCGCTGTCTGCAGTGGGGTGCTGCTGGAGACACTCGCCGTCGCACAGTCATCAGCTTGATGCCCTCCATGATCATCACCATCCTGAACCCAAAATCCCAAAACACAAGTGACCAACACTCTTAATTCTATTTCAACCAATAATATCAATCATCTGCATCATATCCACCAATCAACGCTGGCTTTGTCGACCCCAATAGCTCAAAAGATGCTCGCTAAGCGGATCGCCACGACGCTCAAGCCGGCGATGATGACCATGATCGACATTGGCGCAAACCTCACGGACCCAGTGTTCGTCGGCAACTATCGCGGCAAGCAGAAGCACAGTGTAAAGCACTCTTCTCCCTCTGCCCGCCCTCGCTTTTACGGATCACTGATGTAGCTCGTCGCATTTTCCCGCGCAGGATGACATGAACACGGTCTTGGCGCGTGCCAAGTCGGCCGGCGTCCAGAAGATTATCATCACAGGTCCAGAGTAGTGAACAATACTGAGCCGCAATCCCCATAAAGAGATTTCCTGACTGGGTGAATGCATCCAGGCGGCTCGCTCTCTGAGAGCAAGCACGCGCTCGCGCTCGCCCGCGAGAAGAACGCCATTGTGGGCGAGCGTGGGCCGGCGCTCTACAGCACTGTCGGCGTCCACCCGACGCGGTGCGGTGAGTTTGAGGAGACCGAGCTCGGCCTGGACGCGGACGCGTACTATGCAGAGCTCGAGCGCGTGTGCCTCGACGGCAAGCAGGACGGAACCGTGCGTGACAGGAATCCTACCGATTCCTCATATTTGGATTCTAATAATTTGATATGTGAACGGCAGATCGTCGCCATCGGCGAGTGCGGTCTCGACTATGATCGCCTCGAGTTCTGCTCCAAGGAACTGCAGCGCAAGTACTTTGAGCGGCAGTTCGCGCTCGCCGAGTTTACGCGGCTGCCCATGTTTCTCCACAACCGCAACACCGATGGCGATTTCTATGGTGCGGTTTGAGTGATTCCTAACTTTCAGCAAAACGTTGACATCTTTCCCGCAATTAGAAATGATCGCGACCCACCGCGCGCGGTTCACCCACGGCGTGGTCCACTCGTTCACGGGTTCCACGGACGAAGCGCTCAAGCTGGTGGAGCTGGGGTTGTACATTGGCATCAACGGCTGCTCGCTCAAGACCGCCGAGAACCTCGCGACGGTCAGGGCCATCCCGACGGACAAGCTCATGATCGAGACGGGTGCGTGGTTCGTCATTTTATGTGAGATAGTGGAGGGTGGCTCATGGCGCGTACATGAATCATTTCAGACGCTCCGTGGTGTGACATTCGTGCCACGCACGCAGGATTCCAGCACGTGCAGACCACGTGGCCCACGAAAAAAGCCGAAAAACACGACGACGCGAGCCTCGTCAAGGGCCGAAACGAGCCGTGCACGCTGCGGTACGTGGCTGTCTATCCGTGCGAAGCCCACACTGGCTCATGCTGACTGCATCCCCCTCTCTTGTAGCCAAGTTCTCGAGATCGTGAGCGCTGTGCGCGGTCAGGACCAGCGCGAGCTCGCGGCATGCGTGCTTGAGAACACGCGGCGAGTGTTTTTCCCGCTAGAGGAGGCGGCCTAGTTAAACCCCTCGTCAATAAAGCGGCCACTGGCCACAAGGGCGTCGAACCATCGACTGCCTCGCCGCACTTGGTCGGCCTCGAACATCTCGCGGATGCGGTGCACGAGCGTCACGCGGCCGCACACAAAGAGCCGCGAGCCGTTGGAGGATTTCATGGCGTCGACGATCTCTCCCATGCGGCTCGCGACCACCTCGTGCACGCGACGCCGCGCGTGGCGAGGGTCGTTCGAGAACGCGTAGTGGACTTTGACCATCATCTGCTGCTCCCAGTGGTTGAGATCGTGGCGAAACACGACGTGGTCGGTCGTGGCCGCGCCGAGAAACAGCAGCAGTGTGGGCTGCGTGGCCGGGATGGTACGGTTCCCGGGACGTGTGGAAGTCGCACCCACATGACTCCCGTGCCTTTGTGTCTCGAGCCACCGCGCGAGCCGCTCTTGAATGATTGATCGCATGGCCGAGAGCCCGACGCCCATGGCGATGCAAACCATGGGCGACACGCCATCGTCGGAAAACTGGAACCGCGACCAACTGACAAAGCCTCGAAACGGCACGCGCGTGCCCTGCGGCTGCGACAGGATGCGTTCCAAGAAGGACACGCAAAGCCCGTGTGGCCGGTCGGCCACACCCATGGACACGGCGATCTCGACTTCGTGGGGCATAACTATCGGGGACGAAGCGATCGAAAAGAACCGCGGCTTGAGCGGCGGCGTAATGTTGACAAACACTTCTAGCGGGATCTGCAGCGTCGGCGCCATCGCGATGAGCTCTAGAATACCTTTGAAGGGCTCGACGATTTGCGTGCGAAAATCCGCGCTGCCTTCGGTCGATCCGAGATGCTCCAGCATGGCTCGCTCGTCCGAGGTCACGACAAAGCCCGCGGCGGCGCGCACGAATTCACGGGTCACGGTGCGGAGTTCCAGGAACTCCGTGAGCATCGTGCGCACCGTACACGGAGTGGGGAATGGGAGTTGCAGGAGCCGCTGCTGTTGGAGCTCGGCGTCGTCGTCGCACGGGAGCGGCGTGAGTTCGATGATGGCATCGAGATCAAACGCAAACGCCTCGGCGACGCGCGTGATGTAGTCGAGGCTGTTTTGAGGGAAGATGGCCAACGTGCTTACCGAGACATATGTTGTCTCGGGGTCGAGCAAGTGCACGCAAAACGTCGCGGCACGGCGCGAGCCCGGCTCACCGCCGTAGCCGGGGCGAAGCTCCACAGCCTCGATCTTGGCAAACGGTGCTCGATCAAACAATGCTATCCGCGGCGTGCGAGGGCCGGCTGGAAACGATGCGGTGCGGGATGAGGGTCCCGTTGAGGTGGACGACGCGGACCGTGACGCCATAGACGGATACAATGTGAAGAGCTGACTATTGTCCACTTCGTGGTCGAGCAGGACGCGGCAGCGAAATTCGAGCACCACGGCACCGCCAAAGTTGTCCAGGACGCGGATCGGTGAGTCGCGCGTCGGACCGGTGGAGCCCGTGGCATCATCTAACGATTCTTCGGTCTGGTCGTCCAAGGGCGATGGCGCGACAGCGTTGGGCGCCATGGCGCCACGAGCCATGGCGAGAGCGTCGACGGCGGATGCCATGGGCAGCTTGGCGAGCAACGCCGTCTGCCACTGTTGAAAGGTGCCGTCAATGTCATTCGAACAGTCACCCAACCCGAGCGGATGGAACCGCACGGCGCCGAGTTTCTTGAGCTTGAGATCCACCAGCTTGCCCACGGCGTTGAAAGTCAGATACACCGAGTCGCCGACGCCAAACACGGCGTACTGCATGCCCCGCAACGGCGCCTTCCGTCGACGAAACGCCCAAAAGCTCTTGTGCTGTGCTGTTGCTGAATTCATCGCAACGGTGCAAAGCGATCGACTACTGCCGGCTGCTGGTTTGCACTCGTGAACCTTGCGAGGGTTCGCGACAGCGGCGTTGATCCAGTCGCGAAAGCGCTCAGCACTTGGCGCCGGCATGCCGGCGAAATGGGTCGACACGACCATGACGAACAGCCGCGCTGGCCCAAGTCGGTCGTGCCGCACAAACGTGGCATCATCGAACGCATCGAGATCGTGAACGACCACGCGCAGCCGTCGCTGGGTTGTCAGCTCGTGGGCCAGTGCACGTGCGTATCGCTCGGCCGCGCCAAACATTGTGCCGTAGTAGACTTCAACGTCTGTGATCTGCACGACCGGCGTGCTACCACCAACGAGGCCTCCAAGACAAGATGTCCTTGGTAGCGGCTCTTGTGTGCGTCGCGCGTCTCGCGTTCCTCCTTTGCTGTCTTTCGCCAGCGAGCGATCACTCGGCTGCTTGGCAGGTGATGACGTCGCCATTCCGGGGCAGAGACAGCAGCGAGAATCGGAAGTGCTGGAGTCCACGAAGGGTCTTCACACGGGAAAGCAGACTCGGTATTCTTGGCGAAAGGCTTGGTTGGTGGAATCAAATGCGTCCAGAAAAAGAATTCACAATGACTCAAGCGTCCGTTTCTCGCTCAATCTTCTGGTGATCCTCGCGCCGTGCACGCATGGACGCTGCTTACTTCTGGCCTCCCGGTCACATCGGTGGAGATGAACCCTTGCAGCCACTCCGGCAATCCATACGTAGATCTGCTGATCTGCCGTGGACGCCAGGGTCCGGAAAAAAGAGACCGCTAGCTCCTGTGGTTGATCGGGGAGACCAAGTCGCGCGAGGGAACCAGCGGCCAACGACGTGGTCGTGAAGCATCACGGTCGGCCGAAAGAATTCTCGCGTGTCGATGCTATGGCACCAAATCTAGCATGATCCTGGCGCTAATCCAAGATTTGCATGCAGAAGGCATTCAAACGATCCGCGTACTGCCTTCCGAGGGGTTTTCTTCGCTGGCAATCTCAAAGCTCGTTGTGTTTGTCGTGTCGACACAGTTTCTTCAGTGCTTCGTGACCAAGATCGGGGCGACCACACACGTGGCTAATAGAGACGCAGGAGGCCGTCACGAGTCAGTCGTCAGCCTTGTTGGGTGGGAGTTCAACGGCGACATCAATGACATACGCTGCTGCAGGGACTCGCGCCCGTCGCTTTCCACCTTGGTAGCTGCTTCAAATCGTTCTGATGCTGTCGCCAACGCAGCTCGTCGGACACTAAAGTCACCTCGACCAATGCCTAATCTTGTCGATACTCCGGGCGGGGAGTCTCCGAGAGATCACGCACGCATTGTTTCCAAAAGAGAAGAATCGGTCGAGATCGCCCGGATCAGTACATGGTCGGCACGCGACGCAGCCACTGCGAAGGTTTCGGTACTGAGTTACAAACCATGTTCGCACAAATGTGGCTACGTTTGCCTCTATGGAGGAAGAACATGAACATGAACCGCTGCCGTAATGGCCCACGACTCGTGGGCACTTGCGACAGACTACAGCAGCCCATGCTACACATGTGGGGTGGGATCCTGCTCCCTCCACATACGTCTTCGACTCTGTGAGAGAATAAGGAAAAAATGGGCGAAATCTTTCTTTAGCACTCCTATCCTCCCGTCGCGATCCGACATGAATAAGACGAAAACACCCACTGGGTTGCTCGCGACACGGGCGACCGGCAATGGAAATCAAGTACGAACGCAGAGAAGCACAGACTGCTGATCGGCTCTTCGGGCGGCGGGCGAGACGACTTTCTCGTTGCGCTTCCCAATCGTGGAGTCGGGCATTCTTTAAGAGCTCATGCATCGGGGTTCGACAGGTGGCAATGGCCACGCAAGTCCGCCAACTGCCACGTGCACACGTCTCGCTCGCTGCCACTGCCGTGACGCCACGCGCTCAGAGATCGACTTCTTCGGTACCTCGCTGCCTGGCGTTTTGTAGTGTATCCCGGCGGCGGAGCCCGGGGACAACGAGGGAGACCCATCAACACCATACTGGGGAGCTGGGACTGCACGCCAACATTTACTCTGCTGCTGCTTATGCTGAATGGAGCAAATCCAAGACTGCTTGTCATATTGCTAGAGAGAGCGCACACCACGGGGACTTACCCATGGTTGCACAAAGACGGACCATGAGGCTTGCCAGAAGTGGACGACAATCCACTACACGTTTCTAGAGCTACAGGGCCGAATGGGCGTGCCGAGAGTCAACGACGTCTCCATCTACTACGGTACAATATTTGGCAACGCAGAGCACTACGCGCGGAGATCAGCGCACGAGATAATGACCCAGCGGCGCCTTCGTGTCAATGTCCACGACCTGGATTCGGGCAAATTCGTGGACCACACGCTGAATCACTTGGGCCGCGACTGAGCGACTCGCTTTCTCGCGCTCGGACTCGGCGACTGTTCCAAGGATTTGCGCAATGCGTTCGAGGCACGGGAGGCTCAGTTACTGCAGAGACTGCCGCGGCGAAGATCAAAGTCTGTGGTGCAAGGCGTCAACTTAGTGTCTTCACTGTCGACCATGGTAGCAGCTGACGACTCAGACCACGGCCTCGCAAGCGCGACCTGCAGTCGACTCAAGAATTGTGCCCCAGGAAAGAAAGTACTGTACAAGAAGACAGCATACACTCTCCGCCTTTGTCGTCGTCTCTCACGATCCGCGACAACTTCAATCGCAGCGTGCGTCTCCGCTTTCGATGTCGCATTCTCGATCACGAAGACGTAGCTACAGCTGAAGCAGATGACTCCACACAGACGGTGATCGAGACTGCGACAGGGCCGCGTACACCAAGAGTCGCGCTTTTCGACTTTGGCGAAATCACGCCAGTGGAGTCAGTCGGCCTGTCGAGTTCTTACTCTGGATCCGTATCACGAGAAAGCGCAGTCTTCCGCGTCCAACTCATGCAGCCTGAAACCACGTTCACGACGGTCAGCACGCTTGCGTTATTTCCACCCAAGAGCGACCATCTCGTGGACGAGATTGCCGAGGCATTTGGTTTTGAGCAACTGGATGCTGTCATCAAGTTGATGTTGATGCGGTTAGTAGCGATTCTGCGATCCAAGCTCGGCGTCAGCAACTACTGCCTTTCCCAACACCGTGCGCTGTTCGAGTGGCCCTGGCGGAACTTCTCGAGCTACGGACCGAGATTTTCTGCGAGTCGCATCGGGTTTTGTTGTTACCACAGGATGCTGGAGAGTGTGGCCGAGGCAAATGAACCCAGTACTGCATTCTCCACGATTCTCGACCTCGTGGCAATGGCACCAACGCTTCAGCTCCCTTGGAGGAGCTGGTGAACATCACGCCGACCATGAGGCCTCGCTACTACACGATTGCATCGTCTCCGCTGGTCTCACCAGACAGCATTGATATCGCTTTCGCGCTTGGAAGCCCCAATGAACCGCGTAGCGTCGGAGTGTCCTTTTTCGCGGACATGCTCGCGACTCGGACTGAGCTCCCGTGCCAATTCGAGGATTTATCAGTCCCTCTCGTTTCCAGTTCCCGGACGAAGGCGTTGCACCCATGGTGTTTATTGCCACCGGCGTTGGCTTGACGGCCATGCGTGCGATCATTCAAGAGCGACTCGCGAAATGGTTCCAGCACCCAGCAGCGGCCTCGGGGGCGATGCCCAAGCACTTGCTGTTCCTGGATGCAGCCAACGAAGACTCTCTCGTCTTGAGCAACGACTTGCGCCACTGGGAGCAGCAGCTCGCGGTCAAAATCCACTTTGCGTTCTCCAACGACCGGCGGCACGCGAGACAGTACGTTCAGGACGTTGTGGAGGCCCGCATTGACGAAGTTTTCAAGACCGTCTCGTCATCCTCCGGATCGCGCATCTTTGTGTGCGGCCGCGGAGCGATGGTTGGAGCTTTTCCAGGCCGAGGAAATGCGGCGACACAACCGATGGTTCGATACGGTCCACGCAAGCGGCCGATTCATGGAGGAAGGATACGGATGAGTTTGCGTCCGTAGCTTTGATCACAAAGAAAAGAACGCTTTTTGAACGGTTAATGCCTGGCCTGGTTATGTATATCAGTCCGAGTTGGACCTGGTTATGTGCGATTGGACGTTTTGGCTGCGGCTCGCACGAGAACGAACGCGGAAAGGGTTGCCGTTGAGTGCTCACATATAAAAATGCCGCGATGACATCACTCAACCCAAATGCGTCGTGCGGTCGTATTCCGGGTTTCTCCCCAAGAGGTGTCCCTCCGTTTCGGCACGCTGACAGCCATTTGCAACTTTCTGGCCATACTTCCGTTTCATCAGGCTTACGAGAACCAACTTTCTGACCTTGCACAATGTTCAAAAGCAGAGCCGACCAACCCCACGCAGCCGTCTATTCTTGCACGACAGGTAGGCATGCGGACTGAAGATAGGAAGGGATCACCCGCGACGGTGACATTAGCAGCATCAGCCTGTCCAGTAATCACTTTCCCATCGACCCTCGCCAGAGGAAGACAAAGACACTTTGATAGCGTCGGTGTGGCGTTCATGCCCACCCCCGCGAGCAAGACAACGTCCACCATGGGGAGAGCTGCGGTACAGACCTCACACCTCGCAACTCACCAGCAGTTTCCGAGTCGAACCTACGGTCCATTGCTCAATCTGGTTCGACGTAGTTCCCACCTGCCGTTCTCCAGCCGCACCCAGAAGCGACCTCTCGAAGGACTGCAATACGTTGTCTTTGGCATTGGCGACTCAATGTACTTGACCTACAACGCCATGGCCAAGTCTGTGGATGCGAGACTCAAGAAGCTGGGCGCGTTTCAACTGCTTCCTCTTGCGCTCGGGGATTGCTCCAACAATCTCGAGGGATCGTACAAGGCGTGGGAACTCATTCTTCTCCACCGGTTGCTGCATCAGCGAACGTCCTCTCTGATCAGCGACATTCGAATTGCCTCGTCGACAGCGATTCGACGACTCACGAAGCACTCGCCTTTGGTCGCGCCATTGGCACCAATACCTCCCGCTAGCGGATGTTCAGGATTGGAAACCGTGGAGGGAAGCTTTTCGCGCGCGCATAGCTCCCATCCAGCCGCTGTCGGTGGTTTTGCTTTCACTATGCGGGACAATTTTGGCCGCCCCGTGCGGCTTCGATTCCAATGTGTGACGTTTCGAGAAGCCGGTGATTTTGCTCGCGATTTGCGCGTGCTTTCGATGCGCTCGGGGACCCAGACATGTACCAATTCCTTCTTGTCAAGGTCGCGCTCCCCGCGTATCGCTATCTTTGACGAAACGCCATTTGCAGAAGTTGTTCCGGTCGAACGCGTGGGGGATTCATCCTCGCTTCACTCGTTCACGGCATCTCCATTGATGCAAAGCACGAGCGGGATCTTCAAAGTGAGACTCTTGAACCCCGAGGTGAGTTACACGGCCGTAAGCACGCTCACGATTTTCCCGCACAATGACCCTATCCACGTGGACGCGGTTGCTGACGCATTTAACTTCGACTTGGACGCCGAGATCGAGCTGTACGTCGACGAGAGCGAAGCGGCACCCCAAACAGAGCAGCACCCGCTGCCGTTTCCGACGCCGTGCACGATACGCAAGGGCTTGCCACGTCGTTCTTTGAGCGAATGCTGGCGACGCCGGACGCGGCGCCAACGCCCGTGCGCGGCTTCATCAGTATCTCGCGGTTCAAGTTTCGCGACGACGGTGTCTCGCCCATGGTGTTTATCGCCAGCGGCGTTGGCTTTGCAGCCATGCGCGCCACCATCCAGGAACGGCTCATGCTTTGGGCCGAGATGGCCTCGGCATGCCGTGGCCAATCATTTGGGTCGGCCATCCCCAAGCAATTGCTGTTTCTCGGCACAGCCGACGAAGCATCCATCGTCTTCCTCAAGGACCTGCGCCGCTGGGAGCAACAAATGGTCGTTTAGGTGCACCATGCGTACTCGAACGATCGCAAGCACCCTAGACGGTACGTGCAGGACGTCGTTGCGGCCCATATCGACGAGATCACGCAGATCGTCAAGTCGTCGCCGGGCGCCCGGATCTTTGTGTGTGGCCGCGTTGTTATGGTGCGCCGCATCCGCGAGATCTTTGAGGCGGACCAGCGACGCTGCGGCAGTGCCTGGTTCACCACGATCCACAAGAGCGGTCGATTCATTGAAGAGGGATATCAATGAGAAGGAAAAATATATACTGGGGACGGCGTAGGGGAGGCAGGTTATGAAAGTGACAATGTATGAGAAGCCAGTACTAAGGACCAGGTCGGCTTCGGTGAAGGTGTACACATACGATCGGCGAATGCATGCTGCCCCAACTTTACCACGGCAACTCTGGCCCAGTGACATCGTAGAACTTGGCCGTGTCCGCGATCGTGACCGTATCCAAACGCTTGAACACGTTTGCGACCGACACCTCTGGCGGAATGAGACCGCGGTTCCCAGTGAACTCCGTCTTGACGAGGCCCGGCTGGATCGCAACGACGATAATGTTGTCCGGCTTGAGATCTGACGCAAGGCTCGTCGTGATCATATTGACCGCAGCCTTGGACGTGCGGTACGGGTAGCGACTCCCTGTACCGGGTTTGAACGCGTGATACTCGGGGCCGCACGTGTCGAGGACCGTGTAGGACCCGCCAGCATTGACGGTGATGCTCCCCAGCAGCGACGATATGTTGGCAACGACCGACGAACCGCGCTGCCTGGACGCGAGCCGCAGGTTCTCAACGAACGCTCGCGTCACCAGAAACGTACCGACAGCATTCACTTCAAACGCGCGCATGAAATTGGCCTTCGTTGCCGTCTC
>JAADWA010000388.1:0-27784 GCA_023335935.1 Pythium phragmiticola | reverse complement strand
GTCGTGCTGTCTACAGTACACAGCAACTGCGTCGACGCTTGGTGGTCGATTCCACCACTGAACAGTGTACAGTACCGTACGCACTGTGTGACCCTGCAGCATGCAGACTCGATCATAAACGCAACGCTGATGACCTTCAACAATTTTGCATTCACACTGATACTCTTGTGGGAGCTGGTCCACAAATTGTGCGGCGATGCGACTCTTACTATTACTTTATGGGACAAGGACAAGGACCGCAAGATCCTCTACTGTACGAGTATGAGCCATACCAACAAGCACTACGCCGTGAGTCACGAAAATCCATTTGTGGTCTGCTTGGGATTCCTAGACCAACATACAGTACAGTACCAGTACAACACGAAGAGGGAGACTCTCCTGTTGCGGATTGTGGTTCAAAGTTTCTGCTAGCTCATGATGAGTGAGTGAGAAGCATCACATGGGGAGTGTGATGAGGGGTTCTTGGATGCTTTGTCCGTGATCACAGTTTATGTTAAGGATTTCTTCAATTTGAAGTTCGCGAATGGAATGATTTCTGCTCTTTGAACTTCGGATCTTGAAGAGCTCCACCAAGTTAGGACACGGTTTGCGTCTTCAGAAGGTATCGATCGGAACCAACATGGAAGCAAACTGTGAAACTTTACAATAACTCTTGGGCCCCCTCCAACTTTGAGGATTGTACTGTATTATTTACAGTACCGGTACGTATTTTATCACAAATTTTGTGGCTGAGATCACAGTGCAATCAGCCCTATCAGCAATCAGAATCACATGATCCAGTTTTGCATCGCAGGCATTTTTTTGCTTTGTGATTGGGAGGTGCAGACAACTCTGCTTTTGTGCTGCGCAAAATACGACTTGGTGTCAATAGTGACTTGGTGTCAATAGTGTCAGGGACAAGTGTACTTCGCAGTACTGTATACGAGGTGGACCCCCTGCATAATGAGTGACGTCATGCTCCTCTTTGCAGCTATGTCACATTTTGCGACGCAGAATACCATTTTGTGTGATGCTAGAAATGCTACAGTTCTATGTGCGTTTAGGTAATGCCCAATCCTGTATGGCTCTGCTGAACTTCACCTCCGTAGTATCTTCATTCAGTACATTTCCCCGCTACCAGACCCGCTCTCAAAGGTGGTGGGTGAGTTTGAGTGTATGGGAGCAGCCACTGATGGTGGATGGCCGGCCGAGCCTCAATGATGAGTGCCGCGCGTGGCGCGACCGTCAAGAGACCTCACCCACCTCAGTCGTCCGGATAGGAAGCTACAGATTTCATTTCGCTACTTTCCGGCGCCATGAGCAAGTCGGCCGAAGTGATGCGCACTGCGTCGGCACGCAGCCACACGTCGCGCGTGGTCAACTACCCGTACGCTTCGCTTGCGCGCACCACCCAGCGCCGCGTCGCGTGGCCTCAGATCCTGACGGATCCGCAGTGGAAATGGCTCGAGAACGTCGGCGAGTTTGGCGTCTACGCGTCCGAAGACAACAGCGATGGCGCGCGGACCTTCCGTGTGCTGGCGACAGGCGTCGTCCAGGGCAGCGTCCATGAGATTGCGGCGTTGCTCTCGGCGTCGAAGCAGGACGAGTACTTCCACAAAATGAGTGCACTTCATGACCAGGAGTTCAAGCGTGGTACCCACATTTCGTCGGTGAGCAATGGAGGCGGAGAGGAGACCCCGACCGCGAGTGCAAGCAGCAAAGGCATGAAGAACGCCGCACTGGCGATCCGGTCGGCGACGTTTGCCGGCCCCAACTGGCTCCACCGCGACGAGGAGTGGTGCTACTTGGATGCCACGTCGTTCGAGGACGACGTCTTTCAGAAGTGGATGACGTCGCTCAAGATCCAGGACATTCTCACGGGCGGTGACCTTCGACTGGCGCGACTCGGCAGTGGTAAGAGTCTGCAGGACGCGGTCTGCGCGTACCGCGTGATTCCCGAAGACGCGACGAATGCCTCGGTCGAACGCGACGGCAAGTCCCCTCGTGGCGCGTTTGCTCGCGTCGAGTTCTATGCCGAGTACGCACCGCCGGCCTTCTACACGACGCGTGCGTTTGGCCGGTTCGGCGGCACGTCCAACAAGCAGGACGCGTCGCTGAAGCTCGCGCAGCAGCGCCTGCTGAGCATCGCACGCAACTGCGATCGCCTCTCGCTGCTTGTGCGGCGCCGCCGCCTCGGTGTGCAAGTGCTCATGGACAAGCGTTTTGTGCTCTCCCTCTCAAACCGCAAGTGTATCGGCTGCAGCAAGAGCCAGCGACTGGCCAAGCTCTGTCGCGTGTGCGGCAATGCTGTGTGCAACGACTGCTCGCAAAAATATGAGCGCGAGTGCTATCGACCGCACACGGCGATCGTGCGACTCGAGTCGGTGCGGGTCTGCGATCCGTGCATGGTCCGTATTGAAAGCGGCGACTACTCCAACGTGACTGATCGCTCGCTCTTGGGCCCGACCGTGTTTCCGGACGCTACCACCGACCAGTTGGGCGGCTCCCGCATCGCGGGTAAGAACCTCAAGGCGCTGCTCCACGACGCGCTGCTTGCGGCGCCGTCGTCGCAACGCAAGGACGCAGTGATCAGTGTGATCCGCTGTCTGCTGGATCAGGAAGCACCAACCCGACCTCGCTTTCTGTCGACGCTGAGCACAGCGACTTCGACCACGAGCACTGAGCAAGACGAACTCGTCGCCGCGGTCGACAGACTCACGATACCAAGCGTCTCGTGCGAGGAGGCCAGCATTGCTGGCCAGCAAGGTCGCTCGTACACGCTGGACCCAAATGATCCGGAAGGATACCCTGTGCCCCACAACGAAGTCGAGCGGCTGCAGGCCATTAATGATTCGGGCATGCTCGAGAAGGCGGCCAATTGGGCGGAACTGGATATCATCTGTGACTTGGCTGCGAAAGAGGTCGGCGCCTTCGCGAGCATCGTGTCAGTCATCACCGAGGACGAGCAGCGCGTGGTCGCGGCCAATAACCCCGGTTTCAAAGCCATGCGCTCGACGCGCGCGAACGCTTTTTGCTCGCATACGATCATGGAGAATCGGCCGCTGATCGTGCCCCATCCAGAGGCCGACTTTCGGCTCAGCCACGTTGCCCGCAAGTGGAACTTGGGCGTTCGCTTCTACTGCGGGTTCCCGATCAAATCAGAGGATGACACTGTCATCGGCACGCTGTGCTGCGTGGACCAGCAGTCCCACGAGCTCACTGAGTCGCAGTACAGTGCCATGGAGCGGCTCGCACAGACCGCGACCAAGATCATTCGCGTCGAGGCGGCCAAGAAACGGCGCCCGACTGTGCCACAAGAGCATCAAGGGTAATGCTCCGGGCACGGATGGTATTAATATGTAATGCGTGCGTTAATAAATGTTGATGGCGCTTTTGGTACAAGGTGAATACTAAGTACGATACTACAATATTTTCTTATTATCCACGACGGATGTTCACGTGCACATTGCCGCTGCTGAGTGTGCACGAACAGGACGGGGGCTGAAGATAGGGACGCAGTGCACTGGTATGGAGCCTCCATTGGAAGGGATCACTATGGGTTTCAACTCTGTTCCTCGGCAAATCTACTACGTAGTATGGACCTACACTGTAGGCGACCTGTAGGCAACAGGTCGCCTCACAGACGGTACAACTGGAAATGAAAATACTGTAGACCGACAGTGTCGATGTGTCTGGACACTGTTTCTGTCTCGGTACTCCATTACCAACAGTGAATCAGGCAACGCTCTGCAACTTTTTCTGTCTCTGTATGCACAATTGAGAAACTTTGCCGTTAGTCTAACTCGGTAGGCTGTGGATGAAGCGGAGCATACAAGCGAAGCCTCAATCAGTGACTCATTCACCGAGATTCACCAGACGCAGTTGCCGATTGGTGGCGCACTCCCTCACACACTGACTGCACTGCTCAGGTTCGCTACCACATCCCCAAGCTTTATTCTCAGCGACTGAGGCTTCCCTTTCGCTCTGGAGGCGACGCTCTGCTGGATTCGCCATAAACGGTCCGTTTCGACGATAGATGGGTGAGTATGTGGTGTGACGGCTGCTGTCATTCGTCCTCAGTTTGGTGGAGCGAGAGGAGAAACAACAAGGGCGAAGCCGCTCCCTGCTTCTGTTTCCTAGACCGGTTTGTACGTCAGATCCTTCAAAGTAGCCCGAGCAATGGCTCGATCACCACGTTCACGCTAAAGCTGAAACACTCATTCTGGCGCACTGTCTCATTTTGGACCATTTGAACGGACACCAGTCTCTACTAGAGCGTGTGATACAGTGGTGCACCTGCTGTATACACTGTACGGACTCTGTTCACCACTGAATTCTCGCAGGCACAATGCACGCCCTTGAAGCAGTACATACGACTACAGTTTGAGTGTGTGCTCTGTGTATATCGCGTTCGGGATTCGAGTCATCGGCATGGATCCGCTCGCAGGGGAGCTCGAAGCTGGGCCCACCTCCGCAGATATGGTGTGGTCGTGCTTTAGGCAGCGCTTCGCGGCAAAGCGTTGTTCACTGACAGACTGCCTGTGTCAGTGAACAACTGTTTCCTCTCCTGGTGGCAATTTCCCATACCGTACTGTACTCCACTCTTGCACTCGAACACCCCTCTTCCTATGAGACCTCCCGGATCGTGCACATAATCATTGCTCAACAACAGCGCGGATGATCCCCACTGTTCTCTGTCGCTTTCGATAAGCAGCAAGTGAAACGTTCTGAAAAACCCGTACAGTCTATACCGCGATGAAGCACCTGAATATTTCTCTGTGTCTCTCATAACGTATATACTATGATTAACGTGTGTGCATATTTATACAGTTATTATGGACTTGGCTAATCATAACCTGTCCAATCCAATACCACCTGGCTGGTCTGTGCTCAAAGGCGCTACCCTCTGAAGCACACCGCAAAGGTGGGTACAGTTGGATGGGAACGTCCATCATGGGTGAGTGACCGAGACTCAAACTCTAAGTCAAGCTCGCTTTCCGACCTTTCTCATTGAGGCATCGTCTGTACTTCATAATCGTTTTCTGCACCAATCGCCTTGGGTACTGAAACGTTGGGACTGTCCGGTGCATGGCCTTCGAGGAGCCCATTTCGGATTTGCTGTCGCCATGAGCAACTTTGACGCGAACCACAGCTCATCTATGCGCGGCCAGAACTATCGCGTGGTCAACTACCCGTACGCGGCGGTCGCTCGCGCCACGCAGGAGCACATCGCGTGGCCGCAGATCACCGCGAACCCGCAGTGGAAATGGCTCGAGAACGTTGGCGAGTTTGCAGTCTACGCACTCGAAGACTACAACGGCGATGGCGCGCGCGGCTTCCGTGTGCTCGCGACAGGAATCGTTCAGGGCAGCGTCTACGAGATCGCTGCGCTGCTGACGGCGACGTCACAGCACGACTACTACCAAAAGATGGCCGCACTCAACGGCAAAGACTTCAAGCACGCTACGCACATCGCCTCTGTCGACAAAGACGCCTCTCAGAAAGGCAACGCCATCGCGAACGCGACCGGCCTGTCAATCCGATCAGCGACGTTTGCGGCACCCAACCTTCTCCGCCGCGACGAGGAGTGGTGCTTCCTGGATGCGACTGCGTTTGACCGCAAACGCGAGGTCTTTGAGAAAATGCTGACGTCGCTCAAGATCCAAGACATTCTCACCGCTGGAGATATTCGTACAGTTGGACTCGGAAGCAGCAAGAGCTTGCAGGACATTGTGTGTGGGTTTCGCGTGTTTGCCGAGGACGGAACGGGGCCGGGGATCGTACGAGACGGCAAGAGCCACAGTGGTGCATTTGCTCGCGTCGAATTCTATGCCGAATATCGGCCGTCAGTGGCACTGCAAGCGTTTGATCGGTTCGGTTCGTTTAGCAAGCAGGACGCGGCAATGAAAGTCGCGCAGCAACGCCTGCTGAGTATCGCACGCAACTGCGATCGCCTCCCGCTGCTCGTGCGGCGCCGCCGCCTCGGTGTGCAGGTGCTCATGGACAAGCGTTTTGTGCTGTCACTCTCGAACCGCAAGTGTATTAGCTGCAGCAAGAGCCAGCGACTGGCCAAGCTCTGTCGCGTGTGCGGCAACGCTGTGTGTAAAGACTGCTCGCAAAAGTACGAACGTGATGCCTGCCTGCCCCACACGAATTTCATGCGAGTCGAGTCGGTCCGCGTATGCGACCCCTGCATGATCCAGATTGAAGGAGGCGACTTCGATATGGTCAATGACCGTTCGCTGTTTGGGCCGACGGTATTTCCGGACCGCAAGGGCCAGCGGAAAACGGGCAAGAATATCAAGACGCTGCTCCAGGAAGCGCTGCTTACGGCGTCGACGCCGAAACGCAAGAACGCGCTGATTAGTGTCATCCGTAGTGTGCTCGAGCTGGAAGAAGGAGGCCGCAAGGCCGCACGTCCACGGTTCGAGTCGGCGACGAGCACGGCGACGTCGGTCACCAGCGAGCAGGATTACATCGCTGCGCTTGACCACTTCACGGTGCCGCACTTACGGTACGCCGACGCCGAAGTGGCTGGCCAGCAAGGCCGCTCCTACGCACTCGATCCCACTAACCTACAGGCGACGTATCCAGTGCCCCACAATGAGGCCGACCGGCTGCGTGCGATCAATGATTTGGGCGTGCTCGAAAAGGCGTCCCAGTGGACTGAATTGGATATCATCTGCGACTTGTTTGCGAAAGAAATCGGTGCGTCTGCGAGCATCGTGTCGGTCGTCACTGAGAACGAGTCGCGTGTGGTCGCCGCCAACATTCCCGACTTCCTCGCAGCGCACAGTGCTCGAGATAATGCCTTTTGTGCGCACACGATCATGGAGGACCGACCGCTGATCGTGCCCCATCCAGAAGCCGACTTCCGCATGAGCCACATTCAACGCAAGTGGAATATGGGCGTTCGCTTTTACTGCGGGTTCCCGTTGAAAGCAGATGACGACACGATCATTGGCACGCTGTGCTGCGTGGACCAACAGAGCCACGAGCTCACCGAGTCTCAATACAGTGCCATGGCCCGACTCGCGCAGACCGCGACCAAGATCATCCGCGTCGAGGCGAAGAACAAGAGGCGCACTACGGTGGCGTGAACGAGCCAAGCACCTACTGGGGATGAATGCAGTATTCATGATATCAGTGTGAGCAGCGTACCGTAACGAAGAGAGCCACATGACTTTGCGAGATGGCGTGATTTCAAGCGTGAGAGTGTACTGACCCGCAATTGCAGGGATGGGTTGGTGGAGATGCTGTCACAACACTCAGCTGTGGTAAGCGCAAAGACACTGCTGAAGCTGATTGCTTTTGGCACAGGTTTTCTGTCACCCGTGGGTCAGCTGTGGTTTTTCCGTTGTGAAGCCTGAGCAACTGAGCTACATGGTAATACTTATACCGTACCGGTACTGCATTATCAGTTGTGTATCAACTGCTGATACGTTAAAATATAAAGGCATTCTGTAGTGATGGCAATGTCATAGTTGCATGTCATGCAACCGTAACGCTTACCTGTAGTCCACACTACTGACAGTTACTCGGTTACAGCCTTCGTCTCTGAGAGTGATGCAGTTTAGCTAGCTGACAGTCTTAGCTTCAATTGCTTCACGTTGGTGGAACTCCCAAACAAGTGTCGGAAGTCTGCTACAGTACTGCTACACTGTATTACTGGATATACTACGTAGTAATAGTTACCACACATCCATACACAGTGACCACAAACGAGGCAAGGCACATGTGAGCTGCATTTGGCAGCGCTTTATTGATTACTCCCTTCCCTGGGCGGTCAGCTTGTCAACTGCGCATGCAGTATGTGTATGTCTACGTACTGAGTGACACGCAATCGTGTCGACAAAAGATCGGTGTGCGCTGGTTTGGCTGTTTGGCATCGTCACCAAGATCTTCAAGCCAGTTCTCGCAGCATCCGCCAGTGGTGAGATTTGTCTCACTTTGCACTAAAGGTCCAATATTGTTCAGTACTGTAGTGAACGTTGAAGTGAGGCTGTGGGTCGACTGAAACTAATTTGGCTCTACCACCAACTGCGAGTCATGCGAGCCATGCGAGTCATGGATCATTCATCATTCAAATAAATACCTGGCTATAAGGATACTGAGATTGTGCGAAAGCGTTGCCAAAAGCACTGTGAATGATGATGTGATAATAGTCTTGTTGTTGAGGAGTTTCAGATTTGGTTATCCACCACGAGCCTTTGAGGCCAATTTTATTGGTCTTAGGGCGATGATGCAACAATACCTACCATATCACGAAACACTCCCAGATAGCGAGTCGCTCCTCAGTGTACCCGCGCTTTCACTGTAATGCCGCTAAAATGTCTGCTGTTAATGCCGCGTGCTGTATAAGTGGGCCTAGCCTGTAAGACGCTGATGGCGTTGACAGCGAGAGGAGACCAGCCGCTAAGTTGACTTTTGTATCCTAGAAAGCCCAGCGTCTGGCATGTATAATAGTCTGACACTCACTACGTACAGTGCGGCGATGCGTCACGGTCGAATTTCATGGTGATGGACTGCTCTGCGGCAGAGTGCGCCCCTGTATGGTCCACTTGGCAAAAGCGCCATGGTTTACTCAAACGTCAGCTGAACTCATTGGGGAAGCCGTAGCTGTCTCTCCAGTACACAGTGGCATTTTCGGGACAGTATCTGTACATATACAGTATATTGGTGACACAGTGGATTTTGTTACAGTACTAACTGTAATAAATTCCACTGTGTCACCAATAGACTGACTCTGGGCTTTCACAAAAAGTACAGCCACCAGTGTTGTACTTGACAAGAGAGTCTGCTGCGTTTTAATTTTAATTAAGTCAGCGTCTGGCTTGCTGTTATCAGAATAAGAGCGAGCCAACCTCCGTCAAGGTCCAGTGCTGAACTGTCACTGACTGCAACTACCTCCGTCGAGGTCCAGTGCTGAACTGTCACTGACTGCAACTACTGTATGTATCCTTCTATGTTCTGGGAATGGAGTTTTATTTGACAGACGTAGACAGTCGCTTTTGACAGAGTTTGTGTGTGGAAGTCTTCCACAGACACAAACTGGAAGAGTTCGGCCGTTGAACCTCTTCAGAGAGTTCTTCGAGCACGTTGGACTCTGGATTTCGAATCCTAGCCGGATGTTCCGTCGCTGTTTTTGCGGAACTTCAAAGTGTATTCTTGTAGCAGGATTGCTGTCATCATGATTCTTGAAGTACTTTTCTAGTATAATCGATGGTGCCTCAAAGTCTCCATTGGTGATTTTTCATCCACAGGTGAACTCCGCATAACTCGACACGCAAGATCCTGTGAGACTTGGGCTGTATCCGCCAGAGAGAGTGATAGCGGCTGTGCGCTTGAGGACCGATGGTGGACGGACAAGTTTCCAGTGGACACGAGCATCGTCGTGGCCTACATGGGATCCTCGAGCGACAACCATCGGGTTCAGCGATACACTACACTATACTGTACCGAATGCAGCATCACATGATGACAAAGTTTTTGAGAGTTACAATGACACTTTTATGTCCCGTCGCAAAATATGCAACACGCCATCCAAAATATGACATGTTGCGAGACACAAATCTGTTTAAGTGCTGCCTCAACACCATATTAGTGGACCTTCTGGACTGAGCAAGGAATCCTCACCTGGCGACTGTGGACAGTTTGCTGTTGTGGACAGCCTTCTTCTAAGGATTCACCAGCCATGCGGTGGCGTAGTGACGACGCATCGGCTCTGTGCTTGGTCGTGGTGCCGGATTCTCTCCCGTTTGTTGACTGGACAGCAATCTGGCCCACGCTCCCATCACCATCCACGTCAGTGTAAATGTATACTGATTATTACAGGTTCGAATAAGCATGCTCCGCTGGTATTAATCCATGGATGATACCGAGGATACACCGGTATATTTGTCAAAGTGACTGGATATCTAGACATTTTATACTCGCAGTGCTGGACATAACAAGCTCCCTAGGTTTCCGTCTGTCGGCAAAACCGAACTTTGGGATTACTCCAACCATATTGAGTCTGCCCAGTTTACGCGCCCCCAAAAGCGATTTAAAGTGCTGCACTACAGTACGGTGCTGTAGTCTGGTCGAAGCAGACCATCCATTCTGAAAATAATAGGGGCTCCGAAGGCCGAAGGTCGCGCCCCCAAGCCACAGGGGTGGCATTTCACAAATTTACCTCATCCCGAGACACAGAGAAATAAAACTCTCACATGAAACATCCTCAGCCGCCTCTGAGCAAGCCACGGCCTGTCGTGCCGAAGGGCGTCGTTGACAAGGACTACGCTGCGATCAAGCGCGCGACTGAAGACCGCATCCAGTGGCCACGCATCGTTAGCAGCCGCGACTGGAAATGGGTCGAGAACGCGCGTAGCGTCTCGATCTACACTAAAGAGGGTCCCTCTCCATCCAGTGGCTTTAGCGTGTTCGCGACCGGTCTGATCAAAGGCACGATGGGCGAGATCGTGGACGTGCTCCAGGCGTCATCACAGCAGGACTTTGAAGACCAGATGCTGGCGTTTCACGGCAAAGCGTTCAGGCATGGCACCTGGATGCCCATCGTGGCGAATGGCGACGCCACCGATGGAGTGAGTGAGACTCTAGCGATTCGCTCTGCCACGTTTACCGGCCCCGGTTGGCTGCGGCAGCGCGAGAGCTCGTGCTTTTTGGATTCGACGAAGAGAGACGACAAGCATTTTGAAAGGTACATGACGGCACTGCCACTTGAGGACGCGTACGTGGGAGAGAAACGAAGAGACCACAAGAGCGATGGCGGCGACAGCTTGCCCGATCTCATTTGTGCCTTCCGAGTGCAAGCTCAAGAGACGTTGAAGGGAGAGCCGGCCTGTGTACGGCTCCACTTTTTCGCCGAGATGGTGCCGCCATCGGCTGCTTCATCGTCAACGAGTGGCGGGGGAAACAGGACAAACAGCGCCGCGACTGCGAGGGCTATTCGCAAACACATGCTGGACTTTGCGCGAAGCTGTGAGCGGGTCTCGCAGATTGTGCGTCGGCAACGACTCGGCCTGCAAGAACTCGTGGACGCACGCAGGGCATCGCCGCTCATGAACCCCCAGTGTCTCAACTGTGACAAGAGCATGATGTTTGCCAAGCTCTGCCGCGTGTGCGGGGACGCTGTGTGTAAAGATTGCTCGGACTCATACGAGCGAGAAACACGTCGTCCGCATCTGAGACGCGGGCAAATCGATAAGGTTCGCGTCTGTGATCCATGCCTTGCCCGCATTGAATGTGCCGACCACTCAAAGATCAACTCGAGACCACAGGCCGAGCCGACTCATTGTCCCAACCGCGTTGCCTCGAAACCAGTGGGTGGCGATTTCAACGACCTTTTGCAGGATGCACTGCGACGCGCGCCGTCGCCGCAACGCAAAGACGCTACTCTCCACGTAATGCGCTGCCTGCTCGCCCCGACGCGAGACTCCCACCACGAGCGACGACGAACGAAGTCGTCGTTCCGTTCAACCATGCCGTCGTCCACAGCGAGTTTAGCCTTGGATCGCATCAACGCGCTCGACAACCTCACGATGGAGAGCGTTGCCGTTACGAATGCCCAGCTTCCTGGCCGCCATGGGCAATATGTGTAATAGCATGAACGTACACGGAAATGCGCAAACGGTAGAAATGTTTAATTTAATAGTATCTATCACTACCGTACACAATGCTAGCAATACTCTACGAAGACTACAGACGTTGTGGATTATCACTGGTTTGACTGCACGATCTTCACGTATGCGGCATTGGCACTGAGATGCTGCAATTCTTCTTCCAGGTCCGTGGAGATTCATAAGAATCTCTGAATGGACTCCACACAGAAGACTTGATGAATCTTCGTGTCCACGTGGTCGATTTCACAGCTGCGTTAAAGTACCGTGAGTGCCAGTACATGTATCAGGTTCACTTCGACTTCGATGGTCACGTGGTCGACAGAAGTTGTGTGTGGTGTGTAGAGTCCATGTATTAATAATCACTCCACCTGGTGGCCACTCAGTTCGTGAAGATAAAATCTTCGTGGCGTGCTTTTAGAAGGAACTGGCTGCTGAGAGAGCCAACATAATTCCCTCTCTTTTTGACCTGGAGAGTTTAATTTTGAGCCAAGAAATGCCAAGGTGCGACTCCGAGCCGCACGGCGCCAGCGCGCGGACAGCAAGTAGGCGCAAGATATCTGCTAGGCACTAGCCTTACGCACAGGGGCCTCCCAAGCGTATTTGTAAAAGCCTTTTTCCGTCGCCGACTCAAGTTGGTGGACAGTCTTTGGATGTGGACCATTGACCACTGTGACGCCGTTGGACACTCAAGCGACTTTCGCATTGGACCCTTGTTAGGCCGTTGGACAAGTCCAAATAATTATCAGAGGCCTCTGATAAGATTAATATGGCGTCATGCTCAATACCGTTGTCTACTCAGCGGCATAGGCGCTGGATAGGGGATTTTTAGTAGACTCGCAAGTGGTTAGCTATAAATCTAAAACTCTCAGTAACAATCAAGACACAATCAAGACCGTCGTCAAAATACTCCTTTGTACAGTACTGTACAGTAGTACAGTACTGTACAAAGGAGTATTTTGACGACGGTCTTGATTGTGTCTTGATTGTTACTGAGAGTTAGTAGCACAGCAGGATACTGAGTATGGCGCAGTCTTTAGTAATTTGTGACTGTGACGCTGTACAATTTCACTGGATCGCAGGGTGCAAACACTGGACCGGTTGTGTCAACGAAGGGGCCGACATGTTTGATTTGTGTCAACGAATCATGCCAGTACAGATGCATTACATTACAGCAGTGAACGTATTAACTCCTTCACAGTGCACAAGTCGATCAAGTTCACGCATTCTGAACATATCACAGAGCACTTCGAAGCCTCCAGTACGTAGTACAGTACTGTAACGTTACTGGTTGTTTTCACGAGTGGTACTGTACTGGCAATGGATGTTTGTGTCGTCAATGGATTTGTGCGGGAGCCAGCTGGATGTGGTGGGCCGAAATTCCATATCGCTCCGTGACAGAGGCCGTACGACTAACCTCGGACTGTGCCACGCCTCAACTTATGTACAGTAAGTACTTTGACGTAGAAAAAAGACGTCGCCACGTACAGTGCTCAGCTGAATACTGTCCTCCCGCATGGCCACGCCGATTGTTTCTTTGGGCATCCATTCGCAAATTGCCGTACCGCTCACGACGCGACCACACACACACAGAAACGAATGGACAAGTCCCACTTGAAGCGGCCAAAGACCACGGGCAGCGTCTCTCGTATTATCGATCCTCGCTACCCAGCGCTCTCGCGCGCGACCAAGCAGCGCATCCAGTGGCGGGAGCTGCTGAGCAGTTCCGACTGGAAATGGCTCGAAAACGTGCGCAACTTTTCCGTCTACACAAAGCAGGGGTCGTCTCTGTCTCGCGGCTTTAGCATACTCTCGACGGGTGTCATCCGCGGAAGCGTTCACGAGATCGTGGCGCTTATGGAGGCGTCGTCGCCGCAGGAATTTGACGATCAGATCGCGACGATGCACAGCGTTAAGTTCAAGCACGGCAGCTACATTGCCGACATTGCTAACGACGACGAGGACGAGGGCGACGCCAATGTCGACGCGAAAGAGCGGTTATCGATCCGCTCGACCACGTTCACGGGCCACCACTGGTTGCGACGAGACGAGACGTGGTGCTTTCTGGACGCGACCACGTACGACCGACGCGGCAGCAATTTTGAAAAGTATCTCACGGCGCTCACGATGGACGACGCGCTCGTGGCCGAGAGCATGCACGGCCGAAGACTGGCGGGCGCCAACCGCTACCAGAACGTGGTCTGCGGCTACAAAGTAGAGGCCGGAGAGAGTGGAAGCGGATGTGCACGGGTTCATTTTTTTGCCGAGATGATGCCCGTGTCGACCGTAGGCGTCGCGGGAATCGCTCGCAAACACGAAGCGTCGGCGAGTGCCATATACAAGACCCTGCTCGGTATGGCACGGCTCTGTGAGCGCATGTCGCTGGTCGTGAGGCAACGACGGCTTGGCGTGCAAGTGCTCGTGGACCCGCGGTGGATCACCTCGCTCGCGAACCAGAAATGCATCAACTGTGAAACGATGCAGCTCGTCGCCAAGCTCTGCCGCGTGTGTGGTAATGCCGTGTGCAAGAACTGCTCGGACAAGTACGAGCGAGAGACGCGTCTCCAGGGCAAGCCCGAGCTTTGCATCGAGATGGTGCGCGTCTGCGATCCGTGTCTTGCGCTGATCGAAGGCGCCGACTACTCCAACACGACTGACGACTCATTGACGGGTATCACCGTGGAGCCCAACTCGTTGAGCGCATCCCAGGTCGAGAAAGCTGCTGCACACGACTTGGAGGAGTTGCTGGACGACGCATTACGGCAGGAGCGGTCTCCGCACCGCAAGGACGCCATCTTGAGTGTGAGGCACTGCGTGCTCGATCAGGAGCGAGAATGCCACACACTGTCGCGCACCGGGCTGTCGGTGAACTCGACGCAGTCGACAGTGTCGATAGTGGACCAAGAGTGCCTTGACGCGCTTGATAACCTTACGACTGAGTGTGTCGGCTATGCGGACGGCACGCTATCCGATCAGTCTGGTCGTTCCTATGTGCTCAACCCCCTGGACGTTATCGAGCTCCCGACACCAGACAACGAAGCCGAGAGGCTCAAAGCAATTCAAGATCTGAGAGTCCTCGACAAGTCGGAGTGGGAAGAGCTCAATATTATTTGCGACTTGGCTGCAAAAGAAGTTGGTGCATCGGCGAGTGTCATCTCCGTCGTCACAGCGGACCAGCACCGCATCGTCGCGGCCAACAATCCGAAGTTTCTCTCGATGCACACGGGTCGCGACAACGCCTTCTGCTCGAATATGGTCATGGAGAACCGCCCACTGATCGTGCCGCACCTCGAGGCCGACGTTCGCGCCAGCCACATTGTGCGCAAGTGGAACAAGGGCATGAAGTTTTACTGCGGGTTTCCATTGATGGCCGATAACAAGACGATGTTTGGCACGCTCTGCTGCATGGACGAGCAGACGCACGCGCTCACCGAGTCTCAGTACAAAGCCATGGTGAAACTCGCCGAGACCGCGTCCAAGATCATCCGCGTCGAGGCCAAGAAGAGACGTCCCACGGTTGCGTGATTTACCAGGATGTGTATGCGTTCATCGTTTGTGATGCCCTACCATAGAATATTAGTTTGTTCTGTACAAGAAGTGCGTGTCTTGGGTCAAGAGCATGCCATGAACTTCAGAATTGATATTCGCCGTCTATTGTAGGCACAATCGATACAACGCGGAGAGAACGACGGCGGCGGTATACGCACTACGTATTCTAATAGTTTGTCACAGTTGTATAAGTACAACTGTGGCAAACTTGGGCCGGTGACTGGCACCTGCATCCACGTCACCCGAAATCCACTCTGCAGTGTAGAAAGTGGATTTCGGGTGACGACTGAAATGATACTGTGCATACTAGTACCGGTACCGGTAGTAATTATGCAGTACATAATTGTCTGTCTGGAGTGTATTCAAGATCTGTATCCTAGTTGCCCTCTGACCAACCAGTCGTCTTCTCTTCTCGACTGGTATCCGACAGAGTCATAGTTTACTTTGAACAGAGGATTGCTCTGTCGGTGTCGTTGGAACGAGAACAAAACCTCCACCAGCAACCGACTCGTAAGACCCACATCCAGCTGAGAACCCGTCGAGGACCGTCCCCAAAATGAGTAAGCATGACGAGCTCACAGGATGCGTAGACGCTGAAAGGGCGGCAGCTTCTTTGAGGTCAACACATCCTTCCAGATACCGGTACAGTAAAAAAAAAAAACTGTCGGTGTCGTGACGGAGATTGTGCTTGTCAGACTCTCCGACTCAAGTTCGATTTTGAAGCCAGGGTCCACGCTGAGTGAACCCAACATGGGCTCCAGAAGGTTAAGTTGGGTTCAGTCAGCCCACAGTATGGTACACTGTACGTACACTACCGTACAGTACATGCTCCACGCACTGCATGCACCCTGTACCCTTTGATCCTGGTGTGTTCAGTGAGACTGATTTTCCAGGACAGCATGGGCCGTCGACGCGCCGGTGAACGTCTCGCCCACGAAGAAAGTGTCAAACGTACGGATCGGTACTGTAAAGTGTATCTTGTGGTGACCAGGCTGTTCCTCTTTGGATCGTGCAGAGTCCACTGGACTCTTGGGATCCAAGAGTTGGATTGACTCCAGAGAGCAATGGACATCACGTGATGCCAAAGTTTCTGTGCGCGAGCAATATAAACACAAAATGTGATTTACACACAAAGCGACAACGTCGGGTCACAATGTCAGCGTTTATGCGACCTTCAATGTAGCATCTCCATATTTTGTGCCAGATGCCTGTGCCATTGCCACATTTTGTGCTGTACCAATTCTATTTGTGTCTGGTGCACTGATGGACAGCCGAGATAGTGAGAGCAGAGCGACCATGCGCTGCAACTTGGATGCATGGACATCGTCCCACCGGACAATCCCACGGATCAAGCAAGAGTGCATTTTGTTCTGTTCTTTTCCTCGTGTGCACTTCCTCAGACCAGACCAAACATGTCGTTTCCGTCCACCCAGAGAAGTCGGCACCAACACAACGTGCCCTCAAGCGCGTCACGCAAACATTAATCTTGCCAGTTTATCATTTTACATCTTCACACTCACACAATAAATCCCAAATAGAAATATTATTTATACAAGGTAACCAGAAGTGAAGAGAAGCGATGCGACGCTAGAACTCTGGCAATGTCTGGGGGACACGGGCAGGCCATTTGACGACTTGCCATCCTAGGACGCGGTGGTGAACTATGGACACGTCCCGCGTTAAATTGTGCCAGTTCGCTGCGGCGAAGCCACGGCTCGTCAAGGCCGACAAGGATTATACCGCGATCAATCGCGCGACGCAGCAGCGCATCCAGTGGCAACGGATCGTGAGCTGCCCGGAGTGGAAATGGCGCGAAAACGTGCGCAGTGTCTCGATCTACACAAAACAGGAGCGGCCTCCGACCAACGGCTTCTGTGTGCTCGCGACCGGTCTGGTCAAGGGCAGCATGCGCGAAATCGCGGCCTTACTCGACGTGTCGTCGCAGGAGGAATTCGAGGACCACATGCTCGCGCACTACGGCCAAGCATTCAAGCACGGCATTTACATCGGCGACGTCGCGACTCGCGAACGGGACGCTCGTCCGAGAGATCAACTGTCGATCCGCTCAGCCACGTTTGCCAGTCGCTGTTGGCTGCGGCAGCGCGAGGCTTGGTGCTTGCTCGATGCGTCCAAGTACGCGCAGGACGGCACGCAGTTTGAAAAGTATGTGACGGCACTACCGCTCCAGGACGTACTGGTCCAAGGCCAAGATGATCGCGCGCAAGAATTTAACTGCTTAGAGAACGTCATCTGTGGCTTCCGAGTCCAAGCACAAGAGACATTCGAGGGAGAACCGGTCTGCGCACGAATCCACTTATTTGCTGAGATGGTGCCGCCGTCTGCTGCTGCCACATCATCAGCGATCGGCCGGCGATACAGGCAATCAAACCATCACGAGCTGGTGAACGCCATCCAGAAACGCATGGTGCAACTCGCGCGAAGCTGCGAGCGACTCTCGCAGCTCGTCCGTCGGCGACGGCTCGGCTTGCAGGTGCTGATGAACCCTCGCTCGGCCTCACCGCTCGGGAACCCGCAGTGTCTCAACTGCGAAAAGGTGCTGTTGTTCGCCAAGCTCTGCCGCGCGTGCGGCAATGCCGTGTGCAAGGATTGCTCCGAGTCGTACGAGCGAGAGACCCGCCCTCCTCATGGGCGAGGCGCGCGAATCGATAAAGTGCGAGTCTGTGATCCATGCCTCGCTCGCATTGAGTGCGCCGACTACTCCCACATCAGCAACGCCTCGTTGGCAGCATCGGCCCTGTCTCACAACTCTGCGCCCTCGATATCGGCGGATGGCGATTTGAAGGATCTCCTACAGGCCGCCTTACTACGAGCCTCTTCACCCCAGCGCAGGGACGCCGTGCTGAGTGTTCTTCGCTGCGTTCTCGACCAGGAGCGAGACCCCCACAACATTCAGCTCCGCGCCAACTCGTCATTCAGCTCGAGCATAGGATCCTTCAACTCAAGCATGTCGTCGTCGGCATCGCGTTAGACCCGGATTTACACCAACACGCTTGACAACGTCACGGCGGAGATCAGCGCGTACGTGGGCCGATCACGGGCGATCAAATGTGCTGGACGCGTACGACATGGCCAGATATCCCGTGCAAGAGAATGAGACTCCGGCTCCCACCCCTCCAGACACCATATAGTTCGCAACACGAATCGAAGCGGCTCGAAAACGTGCGCAAATTGTCCATTAATTTATCCATTAACACCGAATTTGGCGCAACTGCCCTGGTTCATTCATGAAATGTGCATACTCTTGATCGACAAGGGGCCTCGGGGTCGAACCTCAGGTCGTATGTGACCACAAGATTGCAGTTCTCCCGAACACGACGAGTAACTGTAGTTATGAGGTGCTGCCCAGTGTAAAACCATGAATAGCTCAAACTCTCCACACACTCAATTACGCCCCGATCGCCGATGCTGCATTCCTACAAGAGGGTGGCACTGCTTGGTCGTGGTGCGACCGCGTACTTGAATGGTCTTGGCGGCTGAGTGCGCGAGCCGCTGCATCGCCGAGAACTGCGACTCGGTGAGCTCGTGTTTTCTCTGGTCGAGACAGCAGAGCGTGCCCAGCACCTTGTCGCCGTCCGTGACCAATGGGAACCCGAAGTAGAACCATGCACCAAGCGTCGTCGCCACTTTGGTGTAGCTCACGCGGACATCAGCTTCCGGGTGCGGGATGACGAGCGGCTTTTCGTCCATGATTGTGTGCGTTCAAAACGAGTGGCCACGCTCAGTCGTAAGGACCTTGAACGCCGGGTTGTTGGCCGCGACGACACGCATCGCGTCATGCGTGACAATCGAGACGATGCTCGCGAACACGCCGACCTCTTTCGCGGATATCGAACAGATAATATCCAACTCCTCACACGACGCCGACATGAGGATCTGGAGATCACCCAGCGCCTGCAGCCGCTCTGTCTCATTCGCTGAAGCCGTGAAGCTCGATTCGTAGTGGCGCGTGAGAGGATAGGCACGCCCTTTTTCGCCAACGAGCTGTGCATCTGTGTACGGCGTGTTGCGAAGCACGAGCTTGCCTAGTGCCTGGAGTGCGTCGGCGTCCACCTGCTGAGGATCTGACGTGAGGGTGGTCTTGCGGGCTAGTCGCTCGCCTCTACTCATTGTGTCGGATCTCTCTTGATCCAGTAGCGAACGAATCACGTTCAGGATGGCACGCTTCCGTTGGAGCGACTGCGTCTCGAGCAGTGCATCGTAGAGAAGCTGCTTCAGGTCGAGTGCCGCCGACGCTGTCGAACCGGCGGGGCCCGGCACCACGAGTGCTGCATCGGTCACGCAGTCTTAATCACCATGCTCGACACGCGCGAGACACGGATCACAGACGCGGATCGTCTCGAGCATCATATGGTGGTTTCCACCGAAGGGCCCACGCCGCACGTCCATCTCGCGGGCGTACTTGTCCGAGTAGTCGCCGCAGACGCGGAGGCCGCAGATTCGACAGAGCTTGGCGAATAGTAGGCTCCTTCCGCACTTGACGCAGAGTGCGTTGATGCGTCGCCGTACGAGCTGTGCCAGGCGATCGCAGCCTCTCGCGGGTTGTAGCAACCACGATTGCGTCGCGTTGGTCGTTCTAGTCTGCCGCTTCTTTGACGGTAGCGAGAAGCTGCCAAATGGGTTGCGAGATGGTGACGACAGTACTTCCCCGTAAAAGTGAACCCGTACAGAAGAGGATCCTCCGTTGCGAGGTTTGCTCGAACCACTGGCGACGCCGTCTATCGGTGAGACCAAGTGCCCAGCGATCGCATCGCGGAGTCGCTTGGTCTCACTTATTTTGAGCTTGTGCTGGCGGTCCGTTGTCCCAGCTCCCAGGACCTGGCGAGGCGACAGCGTCGTCGTCGTCGTGAAGTGCCGCCATCTTCTGGGCGAATTCCTGTTGGCAACAAGACACCAATAGAGTCGCGACTTCGTGGACGCTGCCAGTCGAAAGCACTCGGAAGCCCCCGGCTTGCTTGCTGTAGAGGGAAAAGTTGCGCACGTTCTCGCACCATTTCCACGGCTGTCTGGTCGTGGATAATGCGGTCCCACGTAATGCGTGTCTTTGTCTCAGCAGCGATCGCGCGGCACGCGGTGTCGTCGACTGTTGGTAGCGACCTCAGCTGCGAGGCCGCGCGAGACGAACGAGTGGGCTCATCGCAAGAGAGGGAGAGACGTTGGAAAAAAATGCCATTTCCGTTTGCGCTGCGTGGAGGCTCATTGCGGTGGTCTTTCTCTGGCCACCGAGAGTGAGTTTTGCCAGCGTGGCAAAGTGCGGCCTCGCCAGACAGTCCGTTCGCCAGCGTGGCAGGGACTGGAACGCCCCACTTGAAGTGTTCAGAACTGCATACAGTCCCTGTGACTGTCCTTGGTACGTGTCCGCACTGCGACGTGTAACACTTGAACACGGCGACTCGTTTCGGCGTGTTGGAGCGACGTTCGGCTTGCGATGCGACGCCCGGAGGATACGTAACGGAACATTAGTACTGTCGACGATTGGATCAGTTCAAGCTCCCGTTGAAGACGGTATCCACTAATAGCTACCCTCTTCATGACGTCGGGACTCGTACTTGTAGTAATCACAGTGAAGCGGCGTGGACCTCTAATCGGATCGGCGCGTAGTCGTCCTGCCGTGAATGAAGAGGAGACAACGTCCGAAGTGACCACTAGAACGCTGTAGTCTGGGTGGAGGCTGACACACTACCGTCACTATATTTCTTTTACCGTGGCACTACCTGACGATGCGCAAACGGATATATATATATATATATACGCACACACTTACAATTCCGTCTTGGTGGGCGCGGGGATTGGCGCGGCCGAGGGCGTGTCAATAGAGGACGTGGCCATGGACGACGTGCGGTGTCGCTTGCCCTGGAGCTTGACGACCTTGCCCGCCGTCTGCGCGAGCCGCTGCATGGCACTGTACTGCGACTCGGTAATGTCGTGCTTCTTTTGGTCCACACAGCAGAGCGCGCCAATGATGGTGTTGTCGTCCCCGGACGTGATGGGGAAGCCGCAGTAGTACTTGACGCCCATCTCCCTCACGGGCAAGATGCGGCTGAAACGCACGTCGGCTTCGGGGTGCGGCACAATGAGCGGCTTGTCGCTCATGACGGTGTGCTGGCAGAACGACTCTTCGCGCTTCACGACCATTTTCTCGAGCGCCGCGACGTTCGAGCCCACGACGTGCTGCTCGTCGGCCGTGAGGATGGTCACGATGGTCGCGAACGCGTCCATTTCCTTGGCGGCAATGTCGCAAATGATGTTGAGTTCCGTGCTCATCTCGGTGCTCTTGAGCACGCCGAGCTTCTCGATCTCTTGGACGCGCTCCGTCTCGGTATTCGTGAGCGGGAACGGCGGGGGCGCCACGACGTTGGCCGACGGCTGCACGGCGTAGCCGCGGCCTTCCATGTCCGAGGTCTCGACCTCGTCGAACGGCGTGGTCGGGACATCGAGCTTCTCGAGCGCAAAGAGGTGGTCGCGGTCCGAGCTCACGGGCGTGAGCAGCACGGGCTCAAAGTTGCTGTGAAGCGACGTCGTCGACATGGCCGGCGACGGCGGCACTGACGTGTCGTCCGTCTCTTGGTTGAGCACACAGCGAATGACGTTCATGACGGCGCCGCGGCGTTGCGTGGACGGCGCGTCCATGAGCGCGTTGTGGAGAAGCTGCTTGAGATCGCCGGCCGCCGTCGACGATCGCTCTTCCGAGACACTGGTCGAGACTGTGCTGCCCTTTCTCGGCGCGTTCGGAAACACGCCGCCGCCGCCCAGTGCCGCGTCATTCAAGTGCGAGTAGTCGGCGGCCTCGACGCGCACGAGACACGGATCGCAGACGCGGATGTTCTCGAGCCGCACGAGCGGCGTGTCGCTGCGGTGGCTCATACTGCGGCCGCTGCGCAGCTTGTGGGTCTCGCGCTCGTACGTGTCCGAGCACGCGCCGCACACGTTCTGGCCGCACACGCGGCAGAGCTTGCCGAGCAGCAGGTTGCGCTCGCAGTTGACGCACGTGACGTTGGTCGCCGGCAGCACGCGGCGCTGGTCCACGAGCACCTGCATGCCGAGGCGGCGGCGCCGCACGAGCTGCGCTAGGCGGTCGCAGTCCTTGGCGATCGTGAGCATGCGCTGCTTCATGGCCTTGGTCGACGCCTCGTGCTTGCCGGGTGCGCGCACGAACCGGCCCAGGCGTCCGCGGCTGCTCGGCGCGGCGTCGAGCTCGGCGTAAAAGTGGACCCGCACGCACGGCGGCGAGACGCCCGAAAACGACACGGACGACGCGTCCACGGGCTCGCTCATGGACCCGGACGGGTCCTCGGGCTGCACGCTGTAGCCGGCGATTATGTCGCGGAACGGCTTGGCGTCCGTGAACCGCGCCTTGCGGCCCTGCGGCAATACATCCTCGAGCGCGAGCGTCGTGAGGAGCTTTTCAAAGTGCTGCGAGTCGCTGTCAAACTGCGAGGCCTCGAGGAACGTCCACTCGTCGTCGCGCTGGAGCCAGCGCGGGCGCGAGAACGTCACGGACCGCACCGACAAGCTCGCGAGGTCGTCGTCGTCGTCATCGTCGCCGTGCGTCGAGTAGGTCGGGAGATCGCCGAGGTACGCGGCGTGCCGGAACTCCTTGTCGTGGAGCGCGACCATCTTTTGCTCAAACTCGGGCTGCGACGAGCTCGCCAAGAGCGACGCGACCTCGGACACGGACGCGCGGATCGTGCCGATGGCCAGGACGCTGTAGCCGCTCGAGAGCGCGCTGCTCTGCTTGGTGTAGATGGAGAAGTTGCGCACGTTCTCGAGCCACTTCCACTGCGCGCCTGTCATGCTGCCCGAACGGGTGGACCCAGCGCCGCGCAGGACGCGGTCCCACCGGATCCGGCGCTTGGTCTCGCGCGCGATTGCGTGGAGGTTGGGGCTGCCGCCCATGTGGCTCGACGGAGCCGCACCGCGGCGCGGCGCGGCCGCACTGGCACCCGCCACGGACGGCACGTACGGCTTGGCCTTGGAGCTGCGACGGTCCGACGTCGTGACCACTACAGGACGCGCCATGACTGAGGTACTGTAACGTTAGGAAGACAGGGGGCGCGCGTCTGGAAGCCAGTGGATTGGAGAATGAAGAAGCCATCGCGTCGCCGTGCAAGTGTCAGTGTACACACGCGACAAGAGCATTTTTCTCTTGTCGGGGCACGCCCCATCCAGCGTTATCCAGATGGTCTCGTGCGTGCCAGATCCACAGATTGGCGGAGCCGAGAGTTGCTCACCCCTGATTGTTGCGCACAGTGTCACTTGGCCACCCAGGCACGGGGCAGAACGGGCAAATGCGCGTTAAGCCCGTCTGTCCGTCGGGCATCATCCGCGGGGCAGTCATTGTCTGTATGTACGCGTGCGCTGTCACTCTGGCCAGTAGTTGGCACCCACCGTTACACGGGCTTCTGGTGGCGAACCGCGAGCTCCCAACATGGATAATTCCGGCTGCGCTTTTCCATTCAGGGCGCCGCTACTTCAAAACGCGACTTCGCGTTGCGCCATAAAACGGGCGAAATGGATTGGGTATGCATTGGTTTACGATGGATCTTCCACGTTCGACTCGACACGTGAGGGAGTGCAATGCGTTACACTTGACAGGCCATTTCCCGTTCTTCTTCCCAGCCAGCGATGCCTTCTTCTAGAGCCACAGGTGCGCCGTCAGCCACTATTGTCATACGGTTCTGGACATGTTACTATGTAGTGTTAACGTTACACTGTAGTTCTATGTGGGCCAGCCGGCGTTCTGGTTTAACGCTGCTGCAAGAAACTTGAGACTCGCAAGGCAATGTGCTGTAATACAGTACTTCGAAGAAGCAGCGTCTCATGTCGGTGGGCAGGACAACAACGTCCGCCAGACGGAGCCTTGCGTCACGACGTCTGGAAACTGACAGTTACAGAAAAAGGTGAGATCATGACTTATGTGTACAAATCAAGACATACTGAATTTGCCCTATTGCACCAAATTCCAGTCTGCTTATCACCATGTTTTGTAAAATTGTCGCAGAACTGATGAGCTCCATGATCACACCATCTCCAGTATTACCAACACACTGATAGTGCTGCATTGCCAACAGTCTTGGCAAAAGTAGAATTTCAATCGCGTCTAAGCACCGCATTGATATATAGAGTATGCAACCTTACTTTGTTTCAGATCCAACTCTACAGTCAAAATCTCATCAATAGTAATCCCCAGATTATCAAGTATAAGCGTTTATAAATGGATATGGTGCTGAGTGATGCTACAAACTGTATCTCTTGGCCCGAGGTTCTTGGAGAGATCGGAAAGCGTCTGGTTCGCTAGCGTGTCTCCATATTACTGAACCCTTGATGAGTGGCACCTCATCACTGATCAATCATTGTTGCCGCTGGTCTTTTTTCTGGCTGCGCGAGTGACGACGCTTGGCTGTGCAATCCACCCACACACATTGCATGCAGTGGACCAATCCCACCTATCCAGCGAGTGGATGCAGTTTGGGAGTTCGCACGACAACGCCACCGATCGTGGGCCATGAATCAAGATAACGCTACTAATACTGCAATGCCGAACGAAGCTTGACTGGACAATCTGATGGTCTGTTATGGCCGCACATATCCATTTTACCTGTGTGGGCTGCAGGGAACGTCTCGCCGTGGATGAAGATGCTGGCTGCCGTGAAGCCGCAGAACTCGGGACGCCGCCTCCGCGAGAAGGAATGCAGCAGTTGTACAACAGCGCATGCTTAGCATGCGCTGTGATAACGAGGCTCAAGTGAGCACAGTGGTCGCCTTAGCATCCCCCGTCTGCTTCAGTGCCATGGGGGGCTTGTCGTCCGTGATTGTGTACAGTACAGCGCGTGGGCGTGCGTCAGACGACACGCTGGCGCCGATGCTAGATGCTCGTGTTCGGTGCAGATCGTCTCGAAGCATTATTCCCTGGTGGCGAGTGAGCAGATCAAGTTGAGCTCGCCTCCGAGTTAATGATCTTGTGATCGTTGGTGGCTCGAATCGCGCGAAGCCGCTCGGCTTCAATGGCTGAAACCGAGATAGTTTCAACGTTGTGTGGGTTCCAGCAGACCTCTGCGGGGCCTCCCGGCTGCCCAGTATGGCCATGCAATCGTTGACAAAGAGCGAGTGAACGAGTAGTACCGGTAATATCAACGGCGTCGGTACACGGATAAAGAGGTACGCTTGGTCACAAAGGTGTAGTTTGGCATGGCTCATGGCCGCACTCCAAAGCACCGTGACCGCGCCGACTTGGACATCGACGCCAAGAATCCTGGCCCAGGCGGATCCGGCGCGTGCATTGCCTCGCGACCCGCCGTCGAAGAAGAGGAGGCGGATCATGTCGAGGGCCGGGGAGGCCGAAGGTTGCCAATCATGAGGGTTGTGAGCTTCAAAATTCGCGTAAATTACCGTGTTTTGGCTGTTCTGTCAGTAGAGGGGGTCAAACAGTTCACGTTGACTTCACTTCCGCGCTCGCCCCAGCTATATTATATGGCTAGAGTGCAGTCCAACACGTAATCATTATGTAATCGACGCTAGGAGGGAGAAAGTGAGGCTTGGTGTTCGAAGTCGAGCAAAGTGACAGATGCAGCGTAGGTCGTCGTCGTCAATGGCAAAAAGCCAGGAGACGTAGTGTATCCGGAAGTGAGCTTTCGTCAGTGAGATATTGGAAGGGAAACGATCATTAAAATAGTGTGATCGCGAGCTCTGGAGGCCATCATCTTGGTGTTTCTTGCTGTTGCGAGCCTCCAAAGGTTGTGGAATACACGATTCAGAACGGTGGTCAGCCTGGCCATCGTCTCATCATCAGGGGCTGGTGAAAGATGCTGGATTTGTGGTTGCGATTGGCGATGTAGCTCGAGAATTGCTCCTCAATAACAGGCGACAGCTACTGTATAGGCGGGAGTATCAGTTCCAACAGTCATAAATGGCGAACAGCACTACTCGTATTGTAGCGGTATTCGATTTGAAGGGTATATGATATTAGAGAGTTGAGCTGGAAGAAGTTCATCCGGTTGCACATTGCCGGGACTGCGGACTTGAAGCGCCAGTCGCTGCGACTGGCAGTGTTGAACCGTCATCACGACGGGTTCAACAAAAATGAACATGACGGCGTCATGTTCATAATACAGTACAGTATCACGACGCCAACGGAATCGTGATGTTCTTTTCGACCGCGCATGCATACGATCACCACCAGATCAGCAGTCGTTTCTCGATAGATTTTGACCAGAGAACAGCAATACAGTATCTTAATTAAACTTCATTCCGCAATGTCAAAATTCCACGGCCCACCCTGCGTGCGACTCAGTGCCTATTATTATTATTATTATTGAGAAATGAAATCGAGCTTGATGGTCGAGTGCTGGCCTGACCAGCACTCTAGTGCGACTAGAAAATTCAAGTCAAAGCATTCACAAGTTCCGAAACTACGCATTTTCGACTTTTTCCTGTACGCATGAACTAGCGCATTGACATTAGTGCCGATTATTGGGTTTGGCACTTCACGCCTCTACATGATTGACCAGACCGATTTCTGAACTATGCTTGAAATTGAAAGATCTGGTTCCCATCGCTCTGCCACCCAACAAATATGGACGATAGTGTACAGTATAAACCAAGCCCACACGATTCTCTCAAACGGAGTGGTCGCTATTATTATACTAATACCCTTCTAGTTGAACCGTCTGGCTAATGCTAATACAAAAAAAAAAAAACTAATACTCGTATATAATCATGAAGTGTTGACTTTTGTGAGCGGGTTCTCATATCCCCTCATGTCATCAAGGGGTGCTTTATAACTTCAACTTCGTCGCAACTGGCGCTGTAGGCTATTGAACGCCGCTTTTTCCCATGCGCCATCCCACACCCAGAGCAGCTGCCCATAACGAGCCTGCCATGATATTGTTACAACAGTACTGTACTACAGGCTGTAGCGCACCCGCTGTAGTACCGCGGGTGCGCATATTCGTCCTATCTTTCTCGGTATCAGGACTCGATATCCTCACGGTCAAGCACATTATAAGAGACGACCTGTCAAAGCAAGGCGTTGACTTCGTGGAGGCCGAGCACTCAACACTGAAAACACGGCTACACTTTAGTAGGGTATTCATATTCTCGGCAGCAGTTCCCGATTACATGGTCTTTGGCATCCAGTCCACCATGCCGCCAGGTGTCTCCCATCCACAGCTGAGCTCGGTGTGCTCGTCCAATAGTTCCTCGGGCGATTTCACAGCCGACCCGCTGCCTCCGTCGTACAGCAAATCATACAACTCACGGCACGACCAAACCGAGACGTCGACGTCACGGGACGTGCGGTCGATCTCCTCGTCACGCACCAGGCGTCCCCCCACGAAGATGTCGGTTGGGATCAGCGACCGCCAGCTTCTCGATCTAGCCATGAACAGCGAGAATAACATTCAGTGGCGTGACATCCTCACGCGCGACCCCAAGGGTGCTGACAGCGACCGCTCGCGCTGGAAACGTATCGACGATGCCAGCTCAGTTGTAGTCTACTCCAAGCAGGAGAAGGTCAAATTTGCCGTGCTTGCCGTGGGCGTGTTGCCCTGCAGTGTGCCCGAGATCGTCCGCCTGCTCCACTCGCCCGACGCCGAATCGTATCTCGTTAACATGGAAGGTCT
>JAADWA010000387.1:0-27974 GCA_023335935.1 Pythium phragmiticola | reverse complement strand
GCCCACCAGCACAACCGTGCTCCCTAGTATTCTACGTAGTAATAGAAGAGTTGATGGTCACTTCCGGTACACTGTATGTGCTCAGCCACCTAGTGATGGCAGGACACTAGGCACCGAGTCAGTGTACGAGAAAGCCAGGAATTGGGAAGCCGATTGATTGACGAGTGGTGATGGAACTTTTGCCTCTTACCGCCTCATCCATTACTGCTCGCATTACATCGGACTGCAATGTCCGTGATACTACTCGTCCTTGCCGACACACCAACCTAGAAAACTCTAACTAGAAAAAAACATACTCATCGTGTTTACCAACTAGAAGGAACCATCGACCGAGGATGACGCCGAGGACGATGAGGTGGACGAAATCGGATTGCGCGGGGCCAACGCTCGCTCATTCACTTCTTCGCGCGCGACCATGATGGACGGGACCTCCTTGGCCGCGAGCATACACACGAGGCAGAAATCAAACGGCATGGCCGTGTACGCCGTGCGGTTGCTGTCAATCACAATGTGTTTGGTTATCGCACACTTGGCACACACGCGCTGCACGAAACAAAGACAAATGGCACGCTAATTGTTAGTGGGCTGCGTCCGAGAGAGCAAGAGAGACGGGGGAGATGGATGCATACCTTGCAGCAGATCTGGCAGTTGGACCCGGACGGAGAAAAGAGACCCGTGAAGCTCTTGCTACACATGGCGCACTGGCTGTCGTCCTGCTCGTCTGCCGTGACCGACGTTGCGGATCTGGACGACGACATCGTTCGCTGTCGGAGCTTCTGGGCCTCGCGCATGCGGTAGAACAGTTTGCGCCGCAGCGCCACGTCACACATGTGCGTGACCGAGAGCAGTGAGCGCGCCGCGTCGAGATAGAGCAGCGCGTCCGGGGACGAGCTCTTGGCGTCGACAAAGCTCGAAATGTAGAGTTCATAGTGATTCGGGTCAAGCTGGCGGTATACGGTCATAGCTGAGACGTCGGCCCGCAGGATACTCAGGTCGCTGCGCACTGGCGCGTCGCGGTGGTGGATCGAGTGGTACATGGCCACGGCGATGCGGTCTCCGTTGCTGAGCTGCGTAAAGTGGATCGACGCGAGCATGACAATGTCGCGGTTCGACATAAGGCCCGGAATCGGAAAGACCTTGTAGTACCACACGACGCCGAGGAACCGAAAAGGGTCCTCGTTCGTCGGCGAGTCGAGCACGGCGATCACGGCATTCTCTTCGAACGTCTCTTTCGCGTACATGTTGCGTGCACGCAGCGAGCGCGTGTCGAAGAACGCTGTGCCGTACACGGCGTCTTCAATGGTCCCGGGCTGTGTGCCCGTGCCTAGCAGCAGCGGCATCTTGGAGTTGGCCGCGAGCGCGGACTGCGGACCGATCTCGAGCGTGAGCTCGTCGTGGCTGCTGCGCGAGTGGCTGCTGCTCGAGTGGATGCTGCCCGACTGGCTGCCGACGGAGGTGTGGTTCGACGGGTGCCGAAACGAGTCGCGCTCGCGGTACACGTGGATGTCTTCCTGGGACTTGACGTGCCGCCAGCGCTTCTCGTCAATGCGGCGGTCGTTGCGGAACACAAAGTCCTCGTACGACCGCACGAGTTCACGCTCCAGGTCGGCGCTGAGCGCGCGCAGTTCGCGCGCGTCTTCAAGCGTGAGCGTCATGGTGGGCCGCATCGATGCGCGTACCTTCTTCATGGTCTGTTATGGACGGATGCGGAACTGCGAAACTGGACACTGGACCGATAAATGAATGTGGTGCTGGGGTGGAGGATGGGAGGCGTTCTGTGGATGCAAGAATCCAGCTACGCGAACGGCGTGACGTGGGACGACCCGCAGAGAGACCCGAAAAAAGTATGAGAGAGCGGCCCCGCCCCAGAGCCAGCAATTCCGCCAGCGACGAAAAACGACCACACACACGCACATAGGAAAGACGGCGTGACCCAGCCAACGCACAAAAGGGGACAAGTGGAAGGGAGCCAGGCACTGATGTGTATGGCGATGACTACCAAATGGCAGTGAGAGAGAAGAGACCATACATTCTCCAAAAGAAAGGACCCAAAACCACAGAAAGAGCACAAACAAACAGAAATTTGATCGTCGCAAGCTGGGCGACGTCAATCATACATCACGCGTTGCAGGACTGTCGATTATTACTGTACACTGCAGCGCACATAGATGGCTTTGATTGGTTCCACTTGACAAGAGCGGCCGGCGGAAAGTACTGTTTGTGTGGGCTGGATCAGAATGCTGGGCAATGACAGTCACTAAAACGAGGGGAGAGATGAACCACCCACTGGATTTTTCCCGTATTTCTGTCCGAGATTCTCCGATACCGGAAACCAAAGTGGAGCGACATGTCGCCGTCGTGTGGTTGTCGCCGTCTAGAACGTGAGGGTGCGGCAGCGACGAGCCATACCCTCTTTGGCTCGATGTGGGCACATCCGCGGCGGTGTCTATTTCGAAAGGCGCTGAACTCAAGCCTCCATCAATCGATAGCGATGCACCTCCAACGTGTCAGCAAACCCCGCATAGAATGGCCATTTCTCGCACAGTGCCCGATACTGTACAGTCAAGCCGTCATTGTTCTCGTCACAAACAAACAAACGCGGCGGGACAACCGTGATGTACACTGGGACGTGTCAGTTCTAAGTTGGCTCTAGGACTTAATATGCCTATCATAACCGATATAGTTCTCTGCATGATGCACGATAAAGAAACTAAATTTGGTAGAAAACTTAATCGATATACCCGCTATTTTTATATATTACAGCGGTGGCTTAGAGCCAGAACAAAATGTCCGTTTTTGCACAGCACCCCGTTGTAGCGTACACTCGAGTCTCTATTGGTAACTGTAATATGTTATTTGCATATTTCAACTAGGATCTCGCTCGATGGAGCCCAAGAAGGTAATTATGTGATCTTCATCGTATTCAATCTATTATCAGTACATTATCGCTTTCCGTTGGAGAGAAACATCTGCTGTAACGATCGTGCACCGTACTTGATGTCAATCGGACTCCTCTCCATCCGAAGCAGCGAAAGATTGCACACTGGATCCTGCTTGCTGGAGTCGGACATCGGACTCATCGACTTATCGGGGAGCGGACAACAACTGACAGCTCACCACTTTGCCATCAGGTAAGGCCGAGAGGAGAACCGATGGTGGTGGCGAAGGACGGCGAGTCTGTCCGCCGCTTTTCGTTCTCAATGCCGAACCACACATCGTCCTGTGCAAGCTCGAGCGCCGAGAGCCTCTTCGTGCGGAGGACGCACTCAATGCAGAACGCAAACGACTTGGCCACGACGTCAGCGGTCGCGGCGTCAATCACAATCTCGTGGGTCATTGTACACCGCGAACACACGTGCTGTAGGCAGAACGAGAAGGCAGTTAGAACCGGGCGAGTAGTGGTAATGATATGGGATTTTGAAATAGCGTACCTGGTTGCAGAGCTGGCAGCAGACCCCCGAGGACATTAACAGGCGCTTAGTTGACTTGGAGCAGAGCTCGCAATTCTCCTGGGCGGCACTAGCAGTTCCTTCGCCACGGAACCCTTGCGACAGGCGTCGCTTCAGGTGGCGCTGTCGTATGAGCCGGTGGAGCTTCTTCTTGTGGCCGCTGTCACAGGCGTTGAGGTTGGTCAGCAAGTCCTTTGCGGCCTCGAGGCGCACGACGGTGTCTGGCAGGCGACGCCTGTCGTCTAAAAATTCGATGCCGAACACGTCAACCGTGCCGACACTTTGCTGGCGGAAGATCGAGACCGACGAGAGCACAACCCGCGCCAGCGAGTTGTCGTGGGACTCGGGCAGATCGCGGTGCTGGATCGAGTGGCGAAGGCTGATACCGATACGTTCACCAGTGGACATCGTCGTGAGATGCGTGTGCTGCAGTAGCAGGCACTCGCGGGTCTTTAATAGCCGCGAGTCGCGCACGTGCCACGTGATGCCCAAGAACCGGAACGGGTCCTGCAGCGTCGGCCCATCAATCGCATACAGCACCGCGCAGTCGTTGAGAAACTGGCGCTGGTACGCTTCTTGCGTGCGTAGGGACACCGTGTCGGTAAAGCTGCAGCCGTAGAGGGCGTCATCGACCGTCCCTGGAATCGTGCCTGTGACGAGCACACGCCCAACAGACGACGCGGCCGCGAGCGAGGCTTGCGGCTCGAGTGCTACCGATGGCCGCTGTACCTCGGACATGAAGCCCAGCTCGTCTATCAATTGATGAGACTCTTGGTACGTGTGGAGATCACCGTCGGACCGCAGCTGCTTCCACTTCGAGCGGTCAATGCGCCGCTTTTGCAGCGTGGCAAAGGTCTCGTACTGGCTCACGACCTCGGCCTCGAGCAGAGCCGCGGTCGCGCGCAGTTCCTCGATTTCTTCCGGCGTCACGGTGAGTCGTGGGAACACAAAGGAACGGAACCCCATGACAAGTTGAGTGTCTGCGTATGTAGCTGTGGTCAATGAACGAAGAAAGCAGAATGGCGGAATTCGGAGCTCTGCGTCCTTGGAGTTCCTCCTTCAAGGCTACATCGCAGTTCTCCTGTCCATGCAAAAAGCACCAGTACAGCCTCTATCACAGTGATACTGTAACGTTAGAACCTGGCGTGACAGCTATCCACTCACCATTCGCCATGATGGCTGCCTGCAGTGATGGGAGGGGTTTGCTTCGTCCGAGCAACTCCAATCATTGAAGGCCGTGATGTCAGTGGCGTTGAACCGGGCGCTGCCTGGAGCTATTGAACTTTAGATTCAAGTTGAGAGAGAACGCGGCGTCCATTTTCTTGCGTCCCACTACACTGGAGATGCTCTCCACAATACAGTCCAAGTGTAAAGTATTCCTGACCGATATGATGAGGCATATCTGGTAACGATACGGGAACCCTACCATTTGGACATGATGTGTGCAGTTCACTGTCAGTGTGTTCGACCAACTGGTCTTTCCAACTCTCTATCGTGTCATGTGTCACATCCAGCAGTCGCAGGCAACGAAAGTTTGCAAGCTGCCGCCACTGTCGATATTCAAAGGGTGCAGTATTCGTTCTGTGCTGGAGGGCTCTTGTGGCGGGCCCCCTGTTGGAAAGTCGATGCCATGCCATGAAGGTCGTGAGTCCTACCAGCGGTGAATTTGACCTATGGTACGACACCTGGTAGGACTCACGAGGACGAGTAAGTTGCTCGTCCTGCTTACGTATCCATAGGACTCACAAGCGTTAGACTGTACGTCCTCGGATTGACTTCGAGTAAGTCCTGGTGTATCTGAAAGAGCAGATTCTGTTCTCGTCAGCTTGTACTGGGGACACTAGGGTCTCGTTGAGGCGTCTCACGCTACTCACGATCCCGGTCGTAGCAGGTCGCTTGAACGAAATGCCTTTTAGAGGCGTCTCTTGTCAGGAATGATGGGGTCGTTCCCACTCCATTATGGAGAGTGGGAACGACCTATGGAGTCCATACGTGGCGTTTGGTGATGTCATTCATCTGTCGGTCCAACTGTTCCCTCCCCATGCTGTACTGGGGTGCAGTTGTCATCTCTCTCTCTCTCTTGCGGTGCAAGTTGCACTGCCTGGATCGAGACAGTGCATCAACACACTGCCGTGATTACGTTCATCGGCCTAGTCGCCTAATGGTATGTCATGTGTACTCGACTACCCAAGATTCTGTGACGAGGAGTCTGTCATTTCAGACCTTGAAGACAGCCCACGATTCCTGGAGGAAACCGTGCTTGTAACCTTCTCTGTAACCTTCTGCGATACGGTCACATCAGCGAGTGGCGTGGCTTCGTCTGGGGGGAGGGCGTCTGCAGACTTACGACTCGAGATCCGAAGAATCCAGAGCCAACGACTGTTACAGTCGGCTTCATTACTGTGCTAATTTATCATTTGTCTCGCGCTTCCAACTATTCCTGCTTGCGTTCTGTTTAGTTACTTACTTCGGCCACGGGGCTCGCGCGCATCCGCTCGTTGGCCGACAATGGGCTGCCGTCACTGCTGTCGCTGCTGGTGAGTTTGCTTTCGCGGTCCTGCAGCAAGTCGAGCTCCTTTTCTTCTCGCTCGCGCATTTCGGCACGGGCCACGTCGGCGGTGGGCATCTGGAGCGTCTCCTGGATACAGGCCTCGCAGAATTCAAAGGGCTTTTGCACGGGCGTCGCGTCGATGACAAGCTCGCGCTTGGCGATACAGCGACAGCACACGATCTGCAGAGTGCAAAATTCCAGCAAGAAAGGATGAGTATGGTCCGTCCTAGAGACTCGCAGTTGTCGTGTTGTCTTACCTTGTCGCAGAGCTGACACGCGCGGCCGCTTGATTTGAAGAGCCCGCCCAGTTTCTTGTCACACTGTTCGCACTGCGTGGGCGTCTCCCCATACGCGTCAATCGTGAGGGAGCCCGACCGCTTGCGAAGGAGCCGCTGGCGGAGCCGTTGCCGCATGCGGAAGTAGAGCTTCTTGTTGAGCACCGTGTCCGTGAGCTTGGCAATTTTGAGCAGCGCCTTGGCGGTCTCCTGTACGATGAACGCGTTGGTGATCTCGGCCAGCACGATCGAGTCCTGCGCCGACCCCTTCGGGTCCACAAAGTGGGTCGCATACACTTCGACGTGGGCCGGCGCGACGCCGTCGATCTGACGAAACACGGTCGCCATCGAGCACTCGACGCGCACGACCCGCGATGACGTCTTGGGCTCTTTGAAATTGCCGTGGCGGATCGAGTGCGTGACCATAACGCCAACGCGGTCGCCGTTCTTGAGACGCGCGAGCCGGACGTCCATGTACGTGAGCACCACGCGATCGCGGAAGAGTGGGTACGTGCAGAGCGACCACGTGACGCACGCGATGCGAAACGGGTCATGGTCACTCGCTGCTTCGAGCGTGTTGACCACGGCGCACTCGATGTTGTCGGAATCCTCGTACATGGTGTTGGTGCGCAGGCTGTCGGAGTCGTGGAACGCGTACGTGTACATGGCGTCATCGAGCGAGCCGGGCACCGAGCCGACCACGAGCACGCGCGGAAATTGCGAGCGCGCGGCCATCCAGGCCTGCGGCTGACACGCAATCGATTCGCGGTCTTCCGGCGGTGCGTCGTCGCGCTCGCGGAACGCGTGGAGATCGCCTTCGGAGCGCACCGCCTTCCAGCGCGCGGCGTCAACCACACGCGCGCGGTTGACGTACGCTTCGTAGGAATCAAGGATCTCGTCATGGAGCCCCTGGCGGAGCTGCTGGAGAACGTGGTGGTCGTCGGGCGACAGCTCGAGCGGCTCGGGCACCGTCTTCCCCACCATTTTGCGTGCGTTTAGAAGAACACTATTTCCAAGATTGAGTGACTTGATTTCTGACTGAGGCGTCACTTCCCCAGAGGCGTCACTTCCCCAGACACAGAATTAGTAAATAACACGACGGTCTCTCCCACAGTACATCCGAAGACACTTTGTTCTCTTTTGTTCTTCTCTCCCGCCAGCCACCAACGAAACCAACCAGACGCAACAACCACCCAGCACTTCCAGCTGCGCCGATCCACTCACGTCCAACGTGACGCCTGCGACCTTGACAAGCGAATGTACTGGTTTACGTTGCGCGAACTGTGCACCTCTCTGGCTTTGCAACCCAGCAAGCCTGGAATCTGGAACGTTCAGTCTCTTCTTCTCTTTGCGGTGGGTTCGATCTGGACAACCCAGAAGGACACGGCTGACGTCCTCACGATTTACGATCCATCGACAGCGAGCTGCTCAGGCTTTTGACGCTGTCACAGTATCCGTGATGGGTTCTCTGCCTGCACTTGGCTCGCACCTTTAGCTACGGCCACTATGTGTGGTGCGGATAGTAGATTCTCCAGCCTGGGCCGATCCTCCCGCTCCACAGAATAGCGACTCACGAGTCATGCTTGTCGGTTCTGTCTGGAACTCTCCTCCACGAGAACTCCTGCTGTGCGGCAGATCCAGACAATAGCCATTACTGAAACGAACGCCATCAGGCTGCTACTGCATGCGTCTACTACTACCACTAGTAGACGTATGCAGTAGCAGCTTGATGGCGTGTGCTCAGCATGAGACGAGAGGGTGTAGTAATCTACTACACCTTCTCGTATCGGATGTAATGCAGACCAACACGTCTCAGGATGTTATTCTCCCGTCTCACGCTGAGAACGAGCGACTAGGTTTCTCTTTCTCTGCAGAAGTTTGTTGGGTGTCGATGGCTCTAAGTGCCATCTATGCATTACAATATGTTCGTGCCGTTTGCTCAGAAGATGGGCCTTCTCCCACTCGAAACGCCGAGATCTCTAGGCGGTTTCCTCTGGGTTGCATGCTGTTGTAAAGGCCTAGATTCCGGCAAGAGTAAGAAAAACCACTTCTTACTAGCGCCGCGATGAGAGTCGCGTCCGGCGCGACCACCAACAAGTTGGCGGAGTACTTGGCCTGCTCGTTGGCCTTCGGGCGGCATACCGACAGGAATGTGCCCCGCTCGACGTGGTCGCTCGTTCTTCGCCAGATATTTTATCTTCCTGCCGATCCACTCATGGCCTATATCCGGCTCCTCTACAACGACGTCCGTCTCCTCGCAGACCTTCTCAGCGTCACCACCGGAGAACACCACTACGTGCATGGAGCAAAATGGCAGGCGCCGCAGCCAACATCACCATGGACTCCCAGCAGAGTCAGCAGACTCTCCGCCCGTGCAACAGGAGCAAGTGATGTCCTTCGCGAATGACGCCCTTCCACGTCAGGTTCCTCTATCTGTACTACTGCTGGTATCTAGACGAAACTGAGTCGACCCCAACTTCAACTTAGTAAGAAGCTGTTGTTTGAAGTTGGAGTCAACTCAGTTAAGCTCCCCTCACAAGACCTCCCACACGCCAATTCCCACAGTCCCGTTCCATCTGCACCGAGTGCTCGTGTTTTGCGACATGGACGCAAAACACGAGCATTGAGTAAGAAGTTCTTACTCGATGCCCTGTCCGCAAGCGTGGCCCTTACGTGTCGCCCATGTCGCAAAACACGGTGAAGATCGAGCACTCGGTGCAGATGAAACGGGACTGTGGGAATTGGCGTGTGGGAGGTCTTGTGAGGGGAGCTTCAAGCTGAATCAGCGGTTGTTGGCGTGTTGGGACTCATTTACCCGCACCTTCTATGCACGATAAGCTCGTACAAAAGAGTGGTGAAAATCTGACCGTGCATCGAGTCCAGAAAGAGCCGAGTGGTGAGAGGAACGGCAACAGATGCGCTCTCGAAATCCCCCACAGCAACAAAGACAGCCGCCTGAGCACGAGAAGTCCTATCATCGCGGGACGCGTCGGATGATAACTCCACGATGGAATGGAGATTATAATTGATTGGGGAACCCAGTACAAGCTACGAGTTCCCTCATCCATTTTAGGCTCGACTGTGTTCATTTATTCGGGCGACCCTTGACCAAGCCGTGTTACCCTGGGCGTTCTCAACTCCTTGGGAACGAATAAAAAATATTATAAGATCGTTACCTATATCCCCCTCCTGTATCTAATTAAGTCGCAACACACCTTACACCTCACACGGTTTTCAGCATACCCGATGGCAGAAGCGTCGTCAGCGTGCGGTCACGGGACACAGACGAGGAGCTATCGCTGGACTTGGTAGAAGACACACTTGATTTGACCGAGGACGTGCTGGCCGTACTGTGGCGGTATTGTGCGAGGTCTTGCGCGACCGAAAGCGTTGGTGTTGTGCGCGCATGCAGCGAGCACTGCATGCAGAAGTCGTGGGCACGTAGCACCCGTCGCGCACGGCGCGACGATACCGTCAAGAGCTCGTGGCTCACGCGGCACCGCGAGCAGATGCGCTGGTAGCATAGCTGACACGACGTGCCCGGGCTCGAAAAGAGCTTGCCGAGCTTCTTGTCGCACACTTCGCAATAGTCGTTCGTGCCCGAACTCTTGGGCTCAATGGCGTCCCCGAGCGCGTCGTCCAAGTGGTCGTGCTGTCGGCGCTTGACGAGCCACTCGAGCTTCCGCCGGAAGCCTGCGTCACAGAGAGACGCCGTGGTCGACATCACGTAGGAGATTCCTTCGCGCACGTGCGTCGAGTCGGGAATGGAGCCGTTGGCTTCGGCAAAGTGAACGACAAAGACCTCGACGCGGTCCACATCGTACTGCCGGTAGATCGTGAGCAGCGATGACACGGCGCGGATTGTGTTCAGCTCGAGGAGCTCGGGGAGGTCGCGATGCTCGATCGAATGGCCGATCGAGATGCCGACGCGGTCGCCGTTGCTGAGCTGCGTGGTGCGGCGCACACTGAGCGAGAGGTGATCGCGGCGCTGGAAAATGTTGAGTGGGAACGACCGCAGCACCCAGAGGATACCGAGGAAGCGGTAGGGATCGTCGACACCAGCGCCCTCGAGCTTGGCGACCACGGCACTCTCGTCGACGCGCTCGTCCCGTGAGGCCCAAAACTCCTGGAACGACGGCGTGTCCTGAAACCCCATGCCGTACATAAGGTCGTCAAGTGTGCCGGGCACCGTGCCCGTCACGAGTACGCGCGGCAGCGTGGACTGTTCGGCGAGCAGTTGCTGTGGTCCCGGCGACTGTTTCTCGGTGTCGTAGAGCACCGTCAGCGCGTCTCCGCGGGGCGCGCCCTTTTGCGAGAGTTGGTGTTCCTTGTAGGCGTGGAGGTCGCCCTCGGACCGCACGGCTTTCCACTTGGCGCCGTCCACTCTACGCTGGTCGCGAAACAAGAAATTCTCAAACATCGAGACGACCTCGCGCTCGAGCTGGACGCCGAGGTGCCGCAGGTCGGCTTCGTCCTGTGGGGAGAGCCGCAGCGATGGCACCGCGGCCGCGGGGATCTTCTTGCCCATGACTGTGGTGATTGTACGAGAAGAAGGGATATGAAAGAATGCGCATGACCGGCAGTCATCTCTTGCCGACCATTTTACTAGAACTCTGGAAAAAAAGCCGCCTGAGTCACAACGTGACGCTGGGCTTGCTGAACGGCACCGCTTCTAATCTTTGAAGGACATCCCGTAATTTACCGTTCGAGTCTGGGCGAAAGCTTCGCCGCGATATCCGAAAGAACTGTGAGGCTGCTTGGCGTGGAATGTAAATGATTCTGTTGCAAGTTGGGGGAGAACTGAAAACACGTTCGTTTTGCAGCTCTTTTTCTCTGTCGTCCGCTAATTTTAGGTCCTTTCCGTTTACGAGAAAACGGTTTCGGCCCTAAACACCCCAAACTTCAGGGAAATAATACTCCAACAATGTAAAAAATGCTGAGTATTTTACGCCACCGAAGGTTGCATGTGGATCTGACTCCTTGAATTTCAAGGAGCCTTTGGACAGGCAGCGGTTTACGTACACGGAACCCTTACTCGCCAGCTGGTCGCTCACAAGCAGACCATCAGTGGAAGGTCTCATCGTATATGTGCAGCGTAATACATGTACTTCAGGTGTACGCGTTTTGCAGGTGAGACTCACCGGCAAAACTCGTATTACGTTGTACTATATTTTGGTGCATGATTATCTAATTGGACACTAGTCTATAACTATTTCAGTCTTCTAAACACAAGCAGACCATCAGTGGAAGGTCTCATCATATGTGCAGCGTAATACATGTACGCGTTTTGTGGGAGACTGGATGAGACTCACCTGCAAAACGCGTATTACGCTCTACTAAATTTTGGTCTATACCGGAAATTGGCAATGATCTAAATAATTGGACACTAGTATATAATTATTACAGCCTTCCAGTATCCAGTCGTTACTTGCGGCTACTAAACAAAAAGGCATCCTTGTCACCACCTGCTCAACTGCTGGGTGGAGTAACTGTCTTGGAAACCATCATCAACAGAGTACTGCGCTTGATTTTGTGAACATTTGTTGCGTCAAACAGCTTCTGTCACAACACGGTACTGTACAGTAGATATAATTGTCGTTTTTACTGTCTTCATTTTCCAGTGCATCAAATCCCCCTTTCAGTGACGAAAACCAGTACCAATTGAAGGATTAGAGGATGCACTTGGCCTGTGCCAGAATCTGGCGCCATGCTATCCATTCTTTTTGGCACACGACGAGTGCGCACAAGAGTTCCCACCACGATTACAGCACTGTACAGTTATCCCAGTGCAGTGTTGACGGAAGAATGGTTGAGGCGAATCCTGTGACCACACCAATGCGTATACTGTAGAGTGACTTCACTGGGTCTGCAGGAACAGAAAAGTACTGTACACATCCAGTAGTTCTGTCCACAGAGCGCAGAGAACTTGTGGAATCCACATCCACAGTGGATGTGCATGTATCTGCTCCTCACAGTGCCTTTTGTCGCAGATGATCCCGCGAAGAAGAGATCCTCTTCAATAGGATTCATCTTGTCTACACTACAGCGCAGTATGATATGTACTGTGGACAAAATGACCAGTGCAGTACAGTACAGCGCTGTACGTTTGTTCGTTGGTTCGAGACTCAATGTGTCGAAACCGCACACAGAATATTGTGGCGGTCGAAAGATTCTGCCTTGGCCAAGACGGCCAAGACAGTTCTACATTCCTTAGCGATATCCAGGTTCCTCGACAATAGTACTGAAAAACCAGTGTTTTTTTAACTGTGGTTTTAGAGTTCGGTGCAGAGTCATAAGTACCGGGAAGTACCGGTGTGGCATAACCACGGCGAGAAGTCACAAACGGGTGGCAACAAAGACGTTTCCAAGAGCCGCCCACAGCCCACGGCGACCCTCTTACTATATAGTACTTTAGCAACCCTGCGGAGTGTTGAGACCTGCGCTGAACAATCGATTCATGCAACGCGCCTCATGTGAGACTCCGCAGTGAGTCTTCCGACAGGAGCGTCGTCAACGCCCGCTTCCGTTGCTTGATTGACGGACTGCCTTTTTGATACTGCTGCACCTCTTGTCGAGCGACCCAGAATGTCGATATGGCTCTCGCCCGCAGCGAGCACTGGACGCAAAAGTCGTGCTCCTCTAATATAGTCCGTCCCTTCAACGTTCGCACCGCGAGATCGTGGCTCACGCGGCACCGCGAGCAGATCCGTCTGTAGCAGAGTTCGCACGACGTGCCCGAACACGTTAGTAGAGTTCCGATTTTCTTGTCGCACAACTCACAGTACTCGTTCGTGCCCGAGCCTTGCGGCTCGATGGTATCACACGGCGTGGACACCGCGCACTCCCGCTTGCGATCCCGAACGAGCCACGAGAGTTTCCTGCGAAAGCCAACGTTGTCTGCGGACGCTGCGGGAGGCATCAAGTACATGAGCGCCTCTCGCACCTGGTAGATCTCTGGCACATAGCCTTTGGTGTCCAGAAAATGGATCGTAAACATCTCGACGCGATCCTTGTCGTGCTGGCGAAAGACCTTGAGTATCGACGACGTGGCGCGAAGCGTGTTGAGTTCGTGGAGCTCAGGGAGATCGCGATGCTCGATCGAGTGGCCAATGACTATTCCCACGCGCTCGCCATTACTGAGACGGGTGATGCGGCGGGAGGCGAGCGCAAGCGAATCGTGGCGATGGAAAATAGTGAACGGGAAGGTCCGCAGGAACCAAATAGCCCCTAGGAATCGGAACGGATCGTCGAGCGTTGGGCCGTCGAGTGTTGCGACCACTGCACTTTCCTCCACGGACTCACACTGGCTGGTCCAGAAGGCTTGCAGTGACGGCGTGTCGTGAAACGACATTCCGTACATGACGTCGTCGAGCGTGCCCGGGATCGTGCCGTTCGCAAGGATGCGAGGTCGCACAGATTGTTGGGCAAGTCTCTCCTGAGGTCCTGCTATGGTCTTCTTGCGGTGGAGGGCAATGGACGGAGTGTGTGTGTGAAGGCGCTGCTCGACGCGGCGTTCTTTGTAGGCATGAACGTCGCCGACCGCGCGCACAAACTTCCACTTGGAGACATCAAAGCTGCGCCGGTCACGAAAGAGAAAGTCTTCATACTGCGAGAGGATTTCCCGCTCGAGTTGCTCGCTCAGCATCCGCAGCTCGAGATCGTCTTGGGCCGTGAGCCGTAGCGCCGGCACGGCGGCCGAGTAGACCTTCTTCATCATGGACTAAATATATCGCCTGACGTTTCCACGTGGGGCAGTGTTGATGAATGCGGTGGAGTGGCCACGCCACACCTCATTCACCGCATCAGTTGACTGCCATGATGCGCATCACGTCCGGGACATTCGTTTCTTTCGACGAAAGTGTATAGTGGTCGCACACCACGCTCGGTCCCGAGTCGGGATGGACACCAGACATCGTGGGTGAGAAGATCGGCAGCCAGCACCCTTGAATGGCATCCCACGGTAATGTATGTCTATAAAACCAGTAAATTACTTGTTGAAGTCACGCCCGCGGGTAGCGACGACCCTAACTAATATACTATTTTACGATGGGTGAGGTGCATATCGAAGCGCGCCGTCACAGCTGGCAGGATATGTCACCTCACGACCATCATGGGCTGACCACACGTTAAAATACGACGATCCAATCAATGCATGCGCCCAGCAGTTCATTGTATTCATATGAGTATTAGACTATCCTCCGTCGCGCACGAAAAACTCTGGGCATTTCCTCCCAACAGCTTGACTGCCGCACCGCCCTGTACCAGAGCGCGAAGGTCGAGGGGGAAAGGGAGGGCGACGACGCTATTCATAACGAACCCAAGCTATTTCCTAGGCTCTTGTAGCATCACCCATCCGTCACTTCGATCGACTGGTTCGACACAAGCCTACCCACAGCGATGATCAGTTAGCCTTCAGCCGTGGAGATCATTCTGGTTCATTCGCCAACAATAGCGAAGGCATTCGATTCGATCGACGACGACGCTGCGGTCGCCAATTGTCGCACTTGTACGAAATAATACCGTAGCTCAGCAGGACAGGCCAAAGTGCAGTCATCAGAATCTGCACCGCACCAGGATAGTCGTCCAGGATAGTCGTCCGAGAGAAGAGAGTACAACAAATTGGAGTCTGGCGGTTTTTGCGTCAGGCAGCACCGGCGCGAACGAATGATGGTGCAACTTTAGGACAGGGCATCCTATTAATAATATTCATGAAGACCTCAGACAGACAACCTTTCGACCGCGTTGCGCTGGTTGGGTTACGTAGCAGCGGAATCCATAAAAAACAGTATCATTCATTGTGTTCAAGAGCAAACACTTTGGTCTTGTTTTCTCCCAGACCGATGATCAGCGGCTTCACCACATTGTGGGCGTGTCGTAGCGGTAGATCCGGGTCGTGTTTATACAGTAGTACTATTTCTTTATATGACACCGTCTGGATGGCAATGCAAATCCTTCGTTCTCGCCGTCGACCATGACGTCGAAGCACAACGATTCTCGAGCAAGACTGAACATTGTGATGACGACTGAGCCCTTTTATGTGCGGAAAAAAGTTCGTTGTTTCAGGACAACGGCGGTGCGCAATATTTCCGTGACTTAGAAGTCATCCCGGCATGAAGGAGAAGAAGAGCCATTGGGTGCATACACATAGTCCTCTTTCACTCAGCTTGTTGAGGTCTCGCAAGGCGAGTCTCGGGAGCAAGAGGACGGTCGACTCTTTGGAAACCTTCTGAAATCGAACCACTCTGGCGAATACAGTATACACTACCTTGCATACTGAAACTATCACTACTATGAAGCCGAGCAAGTTGTGAGCAAACCGAGGTTGGGGCATCTGCGAGGCCTAGTAGACCCTTTAACCGAGTTGTTACCTTACCGTACTTCATACTGTAATAGTAAAATGAATATTACCAGGTGAGTCAATCGTGGACGATTTTAATCGTGCTTAAAAGCAATCGTAACAGAGAATCCCGAGTCGTTTAATACAGTTCCCTGTATTGCCGGAAGACAGCTAGAGGCGCGCGGTTCTCAGCCACTGTTGTATTTGGCGTCGCGACTTTCTTTCCGTGGTGCCGCCTCGTTGACTTCGTAGATTACTTGTTTGAGGCTGATATTGGCACGAAAGGACATATGTTATTCAGAGGTACGAATGCTATCTAGTAGCCCACACAACTCATGGTGGAGTCCGCTGTGTCGACACGATGTTATTAATTAGTTCACACTTACCCGGCTTACAACACTGCTCGTCAGAGTTGGAGAAGGAGTCCTACCACTGCTGTAGCAGATCTCTACTTCTTGCTGCGCGACTGCAAGCGTCGACATGGCCTTCGCCTGTAGTGAACAGTTGAGACATATCTCGTGTGATTTCAACGTCGGCTTCCCCACGGTCATTTGCACCAAGAGGTCATGGCTCGTACGACACCGTGGGCAGGTGCGTTGGTAGCAGAGCTGACACGGTGCACTTGAACTCGAGAAGAGCGTGCCTAGTTTTTTGCCACACAGTTGGCACGAGCCACTGTTGTCCGAGCGTTGCGATTTGCTGGCGTCGTACTGGCGCTGCGCGATGAGCCACTCCAGCTTTTTGCGAAAGCCGACAATGCCCAATGATGCTGCCAGCGGCATTAGGTACCGGAGCGATTGTTGGACGTGTCCCCGTTTTGGGATAGAGCCTTTCGTGTCGAGAAAATGGATCATAAACATCTCGACACGATTCTCATCGAACTGACGAATGATCTTGAGAACCGATGACGACCCGCGGATTGTGTTGAAGTCGTGAAGCTCAGGCAGACCGCGATGCTCGATCGGGTAGCCACCAAAAATGCCCACACGCTCACCGTTGCTGAGTTGCACGATACGCACGAGGGCGAGCACGAGGAAATCGCGGTGATGGAGAAGATTGAGCGGGAACGTCCGTAGGAACCAAACAACTCCAAGGAAACGGTACGGATCTTTGAGCGTTGGGCCGTCCAGTGTTGTGAGCACGGCACTCTCTTCCATGGACTCAAGATGACGTATCCAGTGGCCTTGTAGCGACGGCGTGTCGTGGAACGACAAACCGTACATGACATCTTCGAGGGTACCCGGGATCGTACCTGCCACGAGCACGCGCTGGAGCACGGACTGTTCGACGAGCTTCTGTTGCGGTCCTGGTTCCCTTGTCGCAGATAGTTCGTTGTAGTGCAAGCGCTGCTTCACGTGGCGTTCCTTGTAGGCATGGATACTGCCATCCGATTGCACGTGCTCCCACTTGGAGGCGTCAATTGTGCGCTGGTCGCGGAATACGAACTCTTCATACTGTGAGAGGATTTCCTGCTCGAGCTGCTGGTCCAGCTGCCGCAGCCCCTTCTCGTCTTGCGCTGAGAGGTGCAGCGCGGGTACGGCGGCCGAGGGAATCTTCTTGGTCATGTGGAAGATTGGGTAGTACTGTGGTGACGTCTCGAGTGGGGAAGATATTCAAGAATGAGGGTGTATACCTAAACATCACTGACGATGTGGATGGAGGAGATCAAGTTCGGTGGGTGAGGACTCCTCACCGAGGAGTAGGGCCTACTCAGAAGGCAGCCATTATTCATGGAGATGGGCAACGCGAACTTCTGAGCAGCACATGAGAACACTCTATGCTGTTTTGAAGTTCAAAACATTTCGGCACTGCAGGAGCACGTTGATGCTGTTCAAATCAACGTGCTCCTGCAGTGCCGAAATGCTTGTGTTGACAGGGGAAAATGTACGACCATGACCCAATCAGGTATGCATTCCGAGGCTTTCGGGTACATTCAGTGCATGATTGATAAGTTGGTCGGCACTGCCCCAAGCCCCCGAAACACAGCTCCAAAATACTATAGGGATGATGAATACCAACAGGCGCACGTCGGGACGCACTAGTATGTATTACTTGTACCCGTACTATTACTACAGTATATCATGAAGCCAAGCGGACAGACTAGACCCTTGAGACTCCAAGTCCCCAATCGAATCAATCATTATTAGGTCGCTAAATTCCTTATTTCGCAAGAAGAGGCTCTTACTGTAGTCATCACAACGGTTACACTCTTGCCTAGACGGTTTATTCAGAAATTTGCGAGTCCGTGGATATGAACGATGTCAGTTCTCGCCCATAAGACCTGCCGGAGGAGCTACTGGTACTGGCGCGAAACTGCGCGACTGAGATCGTTGACACGGCTCTCGCCTTCAGCGAACACCGGACGCAGAAGGCATGTGGTTTGAGCAATGGTCTCCCCCCAGTAGTTGGCACCAAGAGATCGTGGCTCACGCGACATCGCGAGCAGATCCACTGGTAGCACAGCTCGCACGACGCCCCCGGACTTGCGAACAGCTTCCCGAGTTTCTTGTCGCACATTTCACAATTGCTATTCGTACCCGAGCTCTGAGGTTCGATCACGTCACCCAGCGCCGAGTCTACGTCGCTGCGCCTGCGATGGTAGATGAGCCACTCGAGTTTCTTGCGAAAGCCGGCGTCGCCCGCCGACTTTGCCAGCGGTACGATGTGCGTGATCGACTCTTGCACGTGGCTGGAGTCCGGTACACTTCCTCTGGTGTCCATGAAATGGGTCATGAATACTTCGACGCGGTTCGCATCGAGCTGTCGGAACATCGTGAGAAATGACATCTTCGCTCGGATTGTGTTGAGCTCACGCAGTTCGGCAAGATCGCGATGCTCGACGGAGTGGTCAAGGACCACGCCCACGCGTTCTCCATTGCTAAGCTGCGTGAAGCCGTTGTAACTGAGACACAGAAAGTCGCGGGGCTGGAGAATGTTGAGCGTGAAGGTGCGCAGCATCCAAATGACGCCGACGAAACGAAACGGATCGTCGACTGTCGCGTCTTCCAGTTTCGCGAGCACGGCGCTCTCTTCCACGCGGTCGCCCTGTGCAGCCCATAGGCGCTGCAGCGATGATGTGTCCTGGAACGTCATGCCGTACATGGCATCGGCGAGCGTGCCCTGGATTGTGCCGGTCACGACCACGCGCGGCACTTGAGATTCTTGAGCCATTCTTTGCTGCGGGCCCGGCGAACAGGTTGAGATCGGGCCTTGCCGTCGCTGCTTGACGTGGCGCTCCTTGTACGCATGAACATCCCCATCTGACTTCATGAGCTTCCATTTGGAGGTATCAAGACGCCGCTCTCTGCTGAACGCAAACTCTTCGTACTGAACGAGGATTTCATTCTCGAGGTCGACGCCCAGTTGTCGCAGCTCGTTCTCATCTGGCGCCGTGAGCCGTAGCGATGGCACGGCGGCGGCTGTGATCTTCTTGGGCATGGTATCGGATATGCGATGCTAAAAGTCTCTCGAGGAATGCGGCGGACTGAGAGCGTGCTATCCAATGCAGTCATCATGACTTTCGTGGTCTCAAAAGACTTAGGGGGATGGGGCGAACCGGAAAGAGCTCTTTCCTGTGCATACAGTACTAGTACACGCTGCGCCATCGGAGATGGTGTTATGGCACCGTTTGCAGCGCTTCTAAGCATCGTCCTGAGAAACATTTATATTGACAATTTATGTGTTTTAAAATTGAAATTCACGGGCAACGTACTAATATTCGATTCTTGCTTTTATCCCATATGAAAGTTGAAAAGAAGTGACATGGTGATTAGAGGCAATACAAACCGAATCAAGAGCCACTACTGTGCTGTGCAGTACTGTACAGTAGTGGAAGCATCTGGTCCTGTGAATGGACAGGCGCGCGACAACGCAACGACAGTGTATCAATTTTCGGGAACCTAATCCTCTTATATTGCATATGCAGATGCAATCATTAGTTGGTAACACGGTGGATCCGATAAAATCAAGACTCTTCAGATACTATATTGGGGGGTGTCAGTCCTGCCAAAAAACCTCCGTTTTTTTGTTCCGGGCTGCTGGTAACATTTGCTTTGTGCGGCCGATAACGCTGCTTTTGAGCGACTTCCCATCAGCAACCTCCGAGCATTGCTGATTGGCGTTATGGTCGGGTCACGCTCTCGTCCCTAGCAGGTCCCTTTTTTGGCTCGAAATTCAAACAGGGAGCCCTCCGGTCCCTTTTGATTATCGATTTATGTGAAGCAAGAACGTGTTTTATTGGCTATTACTACATGAAGTGAGAGAGGTTGCTGCACATTTGGTATTGCTCGCACTCCTGCAAATGCGCGTCGTCGGCGTCGCCAGTGGCGCAAGCAAGATGCAGATAGATATAGAGTGATCTAATCTACACATTGCACAGCATACATGGTAATTTCGTTTACGTGATTATGCCTATGGGCTCTCCAGCCATGGTGTCAGTGTAGACCTGTATGACTGACTAAATGGTACTGTATATCAACGGTGGGTCCCCAAATCTCGGGGACCCACTGTTGATATCCCTTTTGAAAATGGACTACAGTGCAGTAAAACACTGAAAACCCCCAACCCCACTCAGATAACCCATCATGTCATGTATACACCGAAGATAGTCGACCTTGTTACCGTACAGTATTGAAGCGGCGTTCTCTAAATTTCATGAATAGAAGCTATATTTATTGATATCTGGGGTTCAACGTGAACTTTTTAAAAAGGGGGGTTTTAAGGTTTGGACCCGCTGGTCGCGCCAACAATAATCCGCTGATTTCCGACCAAATCAGCGGATGATAAGCATACGACCAAACGGCAGATTTGACACGTCCTATTGACTCATAGTGGAGATCACACAGACGATTTTGGCAATGTTTGCCTGGAATGGAATACGAACGCTGATGATAGCTGGATGGTTCACCTGCCGCCGGTCATACCGACGAGAACAATGGACTCGGCCTCCACTATGCAGACCTGGGAAACTCGAACCGTAACTTAAAAATGTACACAGGAGCAGGTTGATGTGGCCAGTATTGTGCCATGGCATTTTTCATATAGAAAGGACGAGTGCAACTGCTGATCGCGGGTCGCGCGACACGCGACCGGCACTGGCCTCCTTGTCGCTTGGTTGCAAGTCGCCTAGTTTATCACAGCGTCGCAACTTGCGACGCTGTGATAAACTATTGACATGCATTCTCGGCGAGAATGCATGTCGCAGTGGTTGGAGTGGAATCCATCAACTTTCATCCAGATCGATTGTTCAGGTGTAGCGTCAACTGGATTGCGACTTCAGACTGAAATCAGGATCGATGGCAACCAGCCCTGCTCCCCACATCCTTTCCCGTGTGGACACTAAATGATCGAGATGGAACGCGACACGCGGCACTGAATGAGATTTGGATACTGTACCCTAGCTGAAGATCTGTTTTAAAGTAGCATTCTTCGTGCGTGTTCGATGCGTGCTCTGGTTGGCGAGGCGAGACAACAAGCTCAAAGTGCCACGGCAAATCTGTAATTTTTCATGGTACTCTACTTCAATTCTCCGCTGTACACTGCTGATCGAGAAAGAGAGCCTTGTCTTGATATCGATGTCTATGCTACAAATTCTATGATACAGTATCCCCGTGAGTAGAGGGACCCCTCGACTTCGTATAGGAATCGTTAAGCGCACTCCAATAGACCCGAACTTTCATGTCATGTCAGTATCCCCGTGATAACAACTCATTATGGCATGTACCACTTTCACAATGCTGACAACATAGTCCACGATACTAGAATTCAGGAATCTCTCGTTCTCGCACGATCTAATTCCGAACCCACGAGCGAATCGGCCGACATGAGCGTCGTGAGCACTCGGTCACGAGGCTTGCCTGAGGAGCTCCTCAAACTGGCACGGTACTGCGCGTCGCACTGTGCGACTGAGATCGTCGACATACCCCGCGCCTTTAGCGAACACTGGACGCAGAAGTCGTGAGCTTTCAATGTCGGCCTGTGCCCCATCGTTTGCACCACGAGGTCGTGCTTAATACAGCATCGCGAACAAATCCGCTGGTAGCACAGCTCGCATGACGTTCCGGGACACGTCAGCAGCGTCCCTAGTTTCTTCTCGCACAGCTCACAATAGTCATTCGTGCCTGAGCTCTGTGGTTCGATGGCGTCACACGGCGTTGAGTCCAAGTGGTTGCGCTTGCGTCGGTACACGAGCCACTCGAGTTTCTTGCGAAAGCCGGCGCAACAGGCCGACTTTTTCATCGGCATGATGTGCCTGATCGACTCTTGCACGTGGCAGCGGTCGGTGGCATTTCCTTTTGTATCGAGAAAATGGATTGCGAACACTTCGACTTGGCTCGGATCGTGCTGTCGGTAGATCGTGAGCAGCGACGATGCGACGCGGATGGTGTTCAACTCATGGAGCTCGGTGAGGTCGCGATGTTCAATTGAGTGACTGATGGTTATCCCCACGCGCTCTCCATTACTGAGGTGCGAGATGCCGACGTAGGCGAGCAGAAGGAAATCACGACGCTGGAGAATGTTGAGCGGGAAGGTGCGAAGCACCCAGGCCACACCAAGGAACCGGTACGGATCAGTGAATGTTGGGCCATCAAGTTTCGCCACCACAGCGCACTCTTCCACGCGGTCACCCTGCGCCCTGCATAAGTTTTGCAGTGATGGCGTGTCCTGGAACGACGAGCCGTACATGGCGTCATCGAGCGTTCCCGGGATGACTGCGGTGACGAGCACACGCGGAATCTCTGATTGATCGGCGAGCTTCTGGTGCGGGCCTGGCTCAATGTGTCCAAACGGGTCCTCTTGGTGAAGCCGCTTGTTAATGCCACGTTCCTTGTAGGCGTGAACGTCGCCCTCCGTCTTGATGAGCTTCCACGTCGATGCGTTGACACAACGATCGTTGTGGAACAGAAAGCCTTCATACTGTGAGAGGATCTCCTGCTCAAGCTGCGAACCGAGGTGTCGTAGGTCGAACTCCTCTTGCGGCGTCAACTGTAGCGCTGGTACAGCGGCGGCGGGGATCTTTTTGGTCATGGCGAGCACGTGGAACGAATCGATGTGGAGGCGTCTCGATGACCTTCGCCCTGCGTACTTATGACGTACACTCTGGTGTTGCAGTAGAGAACCAGTCGTTTTAACATGCTGTGGATGAGAAACTCAGCAGCCATTACTGTACGGCGTACAGTACTTGCCGAAAGGCAAGCATCTGTTCCAAGCTTTGATAGAATAATCTACGCGACGTATGACCTCATTTCCGCCGCGTTACTCGTTTTCAAGATCGCACAACAGGTGAAGTGTTTTCGGGAACTGACAGACACTTGAAACCTCCATTTTTCTGCTTCTGACGTACACCATCATCCTGAGAACGAGCTTTCCCTCACGTGGACTGGATTGTTAATAGCATGCAATTGAGGGCCGGAGTGCCCAGCCAAAGAACGGCTCCTCCTTCCTTCCCACTATATTGCGTCACAACGAAAGCAAACAACGATAGAACTGGGCTCCTCGGCTCGTACACGATGAGAGTGAAATCCCCTCGGAAATGACGTGTGAACCCTCGTGAACTTTTCGTGAATTATGAGACTTTAACCTTTTGCGAGGGGCAGGATACCTGTCACTGATTGAAAAAAGAAAAACCAGCAACTTGAAGATGAAAAAAGAGTAAGTGGCAATTTACAGTTAGCAGATCGTACAGAATACAAGTCTACTTTTGCATCTGCGCTCAGCCCACCCAAGAGCCAAGAACTTTCGGAAAGCCAACTCTTATCCTCGCTTCGACTCACTCGATATCGGTTGCTGCGCCTTCAGTTCGTTTTGCATACAGTGTACAAGTCTGAGGAAGCCGGCAGGCTGACACCTCTCGCGCTGGACTATGGAACAAGTGGAAGCCATCAACCGAGTGTACTGTACTGCGTCTGTCTGATCAATCATTTCAAAGACAGGCGCTCTCAGGTGGGCCTAGTGCTGCATTGTATGAGAAGATCGTTACAGCTGTTAGTATCTAGCATAGCTATCATACGTAGGATACGGTAGTACGTACCGGTACATGTACTGTATTGAGTTCCGAGATATCCATGGATATATGTATTTTTCAGCAGCGCAACAACAGAACCAGCATTATCCTTTAATAATGGATACTGAGACTCTTCCGAACTTCGAATCGCGCATATTGTCCATATCATACACCTGTGAAACATAGTGGTTTTCAAAGCAGCACCTGATCACAAGAAGGAAGGAAGAGCGGAGATTGACGCGAGCAAGAGCCAACAGACACAACCAGCACCCTGACTCCAAGCTATTGACTGTGTGAGATGCCCACGACCAATGCGGTGCTTGGTATAACTTGGCATGTTGTGGCACAATCACAGCTCTTGGATTGCTTACTGCTATGCTGAGATCAACCCAAGCTCGAGTCTGTTCTAATTCAACGCCGACTCTTAATCGGATCGTCGACGTTCGTTGCAGACTTTCGAGACGCTTCTCTACAGACTACCATAGCTCATGCACCACCTCAGCGGCAGCATCACCGAATTGGTGCCAGCACGTCAGTGCGATGCCCATGCATAACAACAAACTACGCGGTTCATGGATCGATCATTATAATCTCGGACACACTAAACACTTCTCAGGATCCGATATGGGCGCTGATGAGTCAAATAGACAATTCTCGGACTCATAGCGGCGATAACCTCCATAGAAGTTCCGGTCATAATCACGTTTTTGGTTTTCTGGGTGAACACAGTGCCACTGACGAAAGATACAAAATGCGTGAGCGACGAAAGCAGTCATACAATAGTGTTGATCCCATCACAGTGGGCTTCTCTAGTGACATCAAAGAAGAGGACAGTAATCCAGCAACGTTTGGGTACAGTATCAGTTCAGTCGGGATGTTCACCCGGTATTCTAGGTGTACAGTACACTACATGTGTACTGTTGGTCGGCAAACAGTTTCAAGCGGTTCTTTTCGCAGACAAGTCGGACAACGCGGGTCTCCCAGCCAGCAATCCAAGCGTGCAGCGGCTGCGGGCTGCGGATAACGTTTCGTCCTTCTCGTCGCAAAGTCCTGCCGCGCCCGTTACAATACACTCAGTCCGGCTGAGAAGTTCCCAACGCTTCTAGTATACTATTTAGTAGTATAGTAGACAATACTAATACTTGTGGAATATCCATCACTTATACTCACCTCATAGCGAGTCCGCCGATATGAGCGTCGTCAGCCTTTGGTTGCTGCGCTCTGAAGAGACTCTAAAACTACAAGTACTAGCCGTACTTCGATCGTACGTGTCGCTGTGAGCGACCTTGAAAGTCGAAATGGTTCTTGCCTGCAGTGAACACTGGACGCAAAAGTCGTGTGCTTTCAACGTCGGCTTGCCTGCGGACGTTTCCACTGGGAGATCGTGGCTCATGCAGCACCGTGAGCAGATCCATTTGAAGCAAAGTTGACACGTTGTGCCCGAAAACGAAAAGAGCCTGTCCAGCTTCTTCTCGCAGGCTTCGCAATGGTCGTTCGCGCCCGAGCTCCGCGGCTCGATGGCATCCCACATCTTGGCCTCTTGATCTGCTCGCTTGCGCTGCTCGACAAGCGACGCGAGCTTCTTGCGAAAGCCAATGTTGCTTAACGACGCTGCGAGCGACATCAGGTACGTGATCGTCTCTCGCACATGGAGGACCTCTGGCACGGAGCTTTTCGTGTCCAGAAAATGGATCATATACATCTCGACGCGTCCCGTATCGAGCTGGCGAAAGACCTTGATGATTGACGACGTGGCACGAATCGTGTTCAGTTCGTGGAACTCGGGGAGATCACGATGATCGATCGAGTGGCGAATGACAATTCCCACCCGTTCGCCATTGCTGAGGTGGGTAATGCCGCTGGAAGCGAGCGCGAGGAAGTCGCGGTGCTGAAAGATGTTGAATGGGAAGCTTCGCAGGAGCCAAATAGCCCCAAGGAATCGGTACGGGTCGACGAGTGTTGGACCGTCGAGTGTTGCGACCACTGCACTTTCCTCCATCGATTCACGCTGTCCGGCCCAGAAGGCTTGCAGTGACGGTGTGTCGTGAAACGACATTCCGTACATGACGTCGTCGAGCGTGCCCGGGACCGTACCGGTCACGAGAATGCGGGGTAGCACAGATTGTTGGGCAAGTATCTCTTGAGGTCCTGGCCGAGTCTTGCTGGGGTGACCGGAAGCGAATGAACCTTTTCGGCGTAGTCGCTGCTTGACGTGGAGTTCTTTGAAGGCATGAATATCGCCGTTGGACCGCGCCAGCTTCCACTTGGTCGCGTCAATACCACGCTGCTCGCGGAACAGAAAGTCTTCAAACCGCAAGACAATCTCCTGCTCGAGCTGCACGTTCAACTCTCGCAGGTCGATCTCGTCTTGCGCCGTGAGCCGTAGCGGCGGCACGGCGGCGGCGGGGATTTTCTTGGTCATTGGCGGTTATGGAGTACCAGAACCACTGTGAGGTGAGGTGGTGGCGTGTTAAAGAATGTGGTGGGCATGCACCGCACCCTATCGTCCAGGGTGCGACGGCAAAGCCACTTGGCTCGAAACCGCCAGACGCAAAGTCCCCAGTTCGCGTCACGAAATGTGAGTGTGGGAAGAAAGGCGTGGAAGGATTGGCAGCCATCACCAGACTTGGGACAGTATCGCAGTGCAGGACTGGCCGAAGTTTCGCCCCTCGAATAGAATGCGAGAAGATCGTCGGCAGTAGGAACCGTATGTCGAAGTGGAAGTACACTGTATGATGGGTGAGGGATCTCCTCATCCGATTACGTCAGCTGGCGGCTCCGCCACTCCGCCGTCCACAGTACCGTGGACTCCACGATGATCATGAGACCCATCTGTATAAATCGTGGACAACTGCGAACCTCTCATAACGCATGATAGCGTGGATACACGTGCTGAAGGTCGGATCGAAGATGCGTTTAAAGGAGACTTAAAAGCGCGAAATAAGAAAACACCATCGAAAGAAGATAGTGTTTACGAGTACCGAGCTTTGACAGAGCGATTCTACCGAAGCCTTCTGGTTGAAGATTGACGAACGCGACTCTCTGACCGAAGCCGTTGATTCGCATGATATTGTATGCGTTGTAGGCATGGGAATCGTCCTCGCACTGTACTATGCGAAGCGAGTGCGCGGAAGCGACGCACAACCCCGCCTTTTCTCGGAGCGTGAGTACAAAGCTGGCGCGGCAGCAGTGAGTATGTTCTTGATCATGGGCACTGACTGTTTACCAGTATTGGTGATACGATAACATGCCTTGCGGACCTGGACCATTCCACTCGGATCAGCGATAGGGTCTGACCAGTCCCGACCCAGCGGAATTACCTCTTATAACTCATATACGCATCCAATCAAGTTTTGTAATTGAACAACTTGAATGACGCTTCCTACCCTATGAAAATAGATATTTCTTCCTGTATCCCCCAGCCGCTATATGACGAGCATCATCTCGATCACTGAGTCCACACATCATCCTTCGTGCTTGCGACACTTCAAATATCTCGACTATCCGCGGCGGCCGTGGCATTTATACATCCATGCTCGGTCGTAAGATCCGGACAGTGCAACGTAGCACACTACAGTTGTTGAAGTTGGAGTCTATCAAGTTGGAGTCTATCGTGGTATTAGAATGGAAGTTTGCGAGCTATTATATACCTATAATACGCGGAAAGGAAGTTAATACCACGTAAATCGTTTGAACCTCTTTGATACAAAGCGGAAATGATGTTAGGTACGTGGAGACCCTCCCGTGGAGAACATCGTTCGCAAAAGCGTTGCGCCGGGGCATCCGCCGTCTTGGGGATGGTGTTTCCAATGCGTGTACACCACGAGGGTGGTAAAGAAGGCTAGGCTCATCGCCACACTGGCCCGGTGGCAGTGGAGCATACCACGATTGCCCCTGCACCGCCTGGACGTGGGTTCCCACGAGAGCCGCCACCAAAGAGCAGCCCATACCAGTCTGGGTGAGAGGCGGGGGCGGCGGCTGACGGGCACCCCGCGCGGTATTTGCGGAGGCGAGCCCAACGACGAGCTCCCCTGCGAGCGGAACCGTGCCGACGACTCGATTCACGAATCTTGGAAGCGGCGGTTGGCGATACGGAAAGTCGAACTCTCCAGGGAGCTTGTACGTGATTGACGAAGCTCGCGCTGCTGCATTCCGAAGTATCCGCTGTACTTGTATTCTCCAAACCTGCCAGTCCATCTACGGGAGTACTGTAGTCGTGGCGGACAGCAGTTCCTGTTGCGCGATCTGCTTGGTCTGGAGCGACTTGACACGGACCATGCATCCGATACAGAACGCCACGCGTTCCGTCTCGGGCTTGATTCTTGCTGTCGAGACCACGAGGTCCAACGCCACGCTGCAT
>JAADWA010000386.1:0-28119 GCA_023335935.1 Pythium phragmiticola | reverse complement strand
TGTCACCATGGTGGTACTTCTTGTACAAGTTGGCGTCCTGGTAGATCGCCCACGCGAGGTCCACGAACTGCTTCACATCCGTAGCTGGTACAGTTTTGCGAGTCATGAAGCGAACGTAGTGGTGGTCGTCATCGAGTTGGAGACAGTCTTGCCAGCCAAATGCGTCGGACGTTTTGATGTCCTCGGGGAGTTTGTGCGTCTTGATGGCTTCGTGCGTTTCCTGCATGATCATGTAGCATCTCGACTCCGACAGTGGCTCGTAGTAGTCGTCCGTGACCGAGCGCCAGCGCTCACACATCCAGAACCAGTCATCTAATTCGAGACCGCGCATGAGCTTGCGCAAATTTGCTGCGCCTTCGTAGTAACGCTTGAGCAGGCGCAGATACTCTGTTTGTCTGGCGCGCTCAACTCGCGTCTGATGTGAGAGAACGACCATTCGTTTCAAGAATAAGCGCATGCGCTGCGCGTCAGGGTCTTCAGCATTGGTCCCGTCACCTTCTTCACTCGCAGTCGAGTTGGTCGTCGACGTGGATGATGAGGTTTCGTCTAGATCCCGCAGCATATACGGTAGATATTTCACGACAAACTCCAAGCCTTCTCGTTGCGCCCGGAGCGTCTGGATCGACGGCTAAGTGGCAGCAAGTTCATGTGGTGAGCAAGGGGACAATCGCGATATGGGATATCTAACGGCACGTACTTTTTGTGGCCTTCGCCAGCGCACGCGCACGACAGTCCCTTGCGAAGGTAGCACCGGCGTCAGCGGTATCTCGTCAAGAGGCGCTGGAGTCGTCGTAGACCTTTGCGGAGGTTCAGTCGGCACAGGCTTCTCGAGAGGAGCTGGTGTTGTGGACCTCTGTGGCGGTGACGCTGGCGTCACAGTCCATTGAGGAAGCGGTGGCGCCACAGCCCGTTGCGAAGAGGTCGCTGGCGAGTTGACGTCGTGGTCACTCTGGTCTGAGTCGGCGTCATTCAGCAGGCGTGCAATATCCATGGAGAGAGTGGTTCCCTGACTGTCGTCGCAATTGAGCAAGCGTGCAATATCCGTGCTAGATGATGGTGCTTGGAGGGGACGTGGCAGAGAGAGGCTGTAGCCAGAAGACTACAGTATGTAGTTTGTCGAGCTTGGTAAAATGCACCATGGTGGATCTGAGCAATAGCCGCGCTCATCGGATTTCGAAGGCGCGAAATAGATCAGACTGACGGTAATATGAAGTATGGGAGAAGCAGAACTGCAGTGCATTGGCACGAAAATTGTCAGACCTGCCTTTTCTGTACATCAGTCCTCTCTCCAAAGCGTTTCCTTCGGCTCATGTGAGACTAGGGTTCCGTGCTTTGCGCTCTATTCTAAGGCATCACTACAGTGCAGATACTGTACTGCGAGAAAAAGGAAAGGGAAGTTCCGTTCCTTTTCTCGAAGCCACGTTTCTGGTCAGCGTCGTTGTGCGGCGCTAGTGATGACAGGCAGAATATGCTGACCACATGTGATGACATGGCGACGTCCTGTCATTTGGTCCATTCAGTGTGGACGGTCCCACTACTTCTCGTTTTGCATAAATAGGACATCTCTCGGGCATCCCTACCAGTAAATTACATGCGAGATATTTCGCATAAAATACTTTCCATCCGGGCCGGGTCATTGACCCGCAATGAACGCGCAAACCCGATGACCACTCAGAGACTGCTCAGAGACCAATAGTTGGATAGTTTGATGAAAAGCGAATAGTTCAATAGTTGCTTCAAGCATCATTCGCTGTGCCTGACAGTTCCTCCAGTCATCGCTCGCACTCATCGCTCGCGCTCCAGTTATTGTTCACAGACGAAAATACCAATTCGTAACGATGGGTACGCGTGCGCGGAAGAAGACGGCCGAGTGGTGGACGGAGCACGAGACCAAAGACTCCTCGGCGGAGGAGCGCGAGGCGCAAAGCGACGACAAGTCCGACAGCGACGCAGACAGGGACACAGAAACACTCTTGGCATCTGCGACCTTTTGGGAGCGTAAAAGGGAGCGTAGAAATCATTTTGGTTCAACTTGTTCCGACGTACTGTCGAATCGCATCGAAATCTGTACTTTAGGGAAAATACAGCATAGAATAGTAAGTTCCCTTACCTATTGGTTATATAATCGTTATTTTGGAAAACCTCCTTTCTACGTGAAATGACTGGTGAAGAGATCCGCTCACTTTTCCCCCAAGAGATCCGAACGCACCACTAATCTCCATGGCGCCGTCGTATGAGCAGCGCCTCGCGGCGCTCCGCAAGGAAGCCGAAAAGCTGGCCGACTACATGAGCGACGAAGAAGTCGAGGACGAGGTCGTCACGCAGCAGCACGACGAAGACGACTTTTGCAACGACTTCGCGTCCTGCATTGTCGTCGGCGGGCTGCCGCAAGTGGACGAGACCAAGCACAGCAAGCTGCTGAACGTCGTCAAGAAGATCTTCTCGCAGGTCGGCGCGGTCGTGGACATTGACATGCCGTTCGCCAAGCCCGGCGCGACCACGACGGGCTTTGCGTTTGTCGAGTTTGAACAAGAGACCCACGCGAACGATGCCGTGCGCACGATCCACAACTTTGCGCTCGACAAGCGCCACACGCTGCAGGTCAACAAGTATGCCGATCTGCACAAGTACCAGGACACGCCGGCCGAGTTTGTGGCGCCCAAAATGGACAAGTTTGTCGAGCCCAAGAACTACAAGACGTGGCTCACGGACGCGGCGCGGCGCGACATGTTTGCGCTGCGCCACGGCTCCGAGACGGAGATTTTCTGGAGCGACAAGGGCGAGCTCACGCTCGACTATGACGGCGCGCGGGAAAAGGTCAATGGCAAGCAGTGGTGCTCGCAGTACGTGCTGTGGTCGCCGCAGGGCTCGTACCTCACGACGTTCCACCCGCCGGGCGTCGCGCTCTGGGCCGGCGACAAGTACGAAAAGGTCGCGCGGTTCCCGCACGCGCAAGTCAAGATCGCCGTGTTCTCGCCCAATGAAAACTACTTGCTCACTGTGAGCGAGACGGACCGCGAGAACGCGATTATCATTTGGGACATTAAGAGCGGCAAGATGCTGCGGTCGTTCCCGGCGGGCAAGCCCACGGGCGCCAAGGACGAGGTCGTGCAGGGGCTCATGACGCCGTTCAAGTGGAGTGCCGACGACCGGTTCATTGCGCGACGCGGCAAAGACGTGATTTCCGTGTACGAGCTGCCGTCCATGAAGCTGCTCGAGAAGAAGTCGCTCAAGGCCGACGGCGTGCACGACTTTTTCTGGTCGCCCACGGACCCCGTGCTTGCGTACTGGGCGCCCGAGGGCAACAACGTGCCAGCCCGCGTGTCGCTCGTTGAGCTGCCGTCGCGTCGCGAAGTGCGCCAGAAGAACCTCTTTAATGTGAGCGACTGCAAGCTCCAGTGGCACCCGAACGGCACGTACCTCAGCGTCAAGGTCACGCGCCACAGCAAGTCGAAGAAGACGCTCTTTACCAACTTTGAGCTCTTCCGTCTGCGCGAGTCGCTCGTGCCGGTCGAGATGCTCGAGATGAAGGAGACGGTCGTGTTTTTCGCGTTTGAACCCAAGGGCTCGCGCTTTGCCGTGGTCCACGGCGAGAGCGCGCAGCGGCTCAACGTGTCGTTCTACGACATGAATGGCGGCACCAAGAAGAACGAGCTCACGCTCATGTACACGCTCACGGAGAAGCCGTGCACGAGTCTGCACTGGTCGCCGCTCGGCAACAACGTTGTGCTGGCCGGTCTCGGCGAGATCAACGGCGTGCTCGAGTTCTGGGACACGGACGAGAAGCAGAGCATTTCGATCCAGGAGCATTTCAAGTGCACCCATGTCGAGTGGGACCCGTCGGGCCGTGTGGTCGCCACGGCCGTGTGCCAGCCCATTGACAACACGTACTACAAGTTTCAGATGGACAATGGCTTCAATCTCTGGACTTTCCAGGGACTCAAGCTGCTCGAAGAGAAGAAGGACTCGTTCTACCAGTTTCTCTGGCGTCCGCGTCCCAAGCAGCTCTTGTCGGACGACGAGTTTGCCGAGGTCGTCAAGAATCTGCGCAAGTACGAGAAGCGGTTCAACGAGATGGACCGTCTCAAGGAGCGCGAGCGTATTGCCGCCGAGAAGGCCGAGAAGCAGCGTCAGCTCGCCGAGTTTACCGACCTCGTGGCGCAGCGTGCCGAGGCCGCGAGAGCCCGTCGCCGTGAGTACGTGGCGCTGCTTAACGGCTACGACAGTGAGGACGACGAAGAGTACATTGTGCAGTCGCGCACGTACGACGACGTGCTGTCGAGCCACGAGGAGGTCGTGCGCAAGTAAGGGCAAAGGCAGAGTGTGAAGACAGAGGGTAGCGTAGCGGTTTCGGGGTCAAAGAACGCAGTAGTATACCATCTCACGGGGGTTATTTAATTCTGGGTTACGTCGCATCTCCATGTCCGCCGTCAATGGACCGATCTGGCTACAGCACTATAGGGGGTAGTACACACAGACTCGTCCGGTAGGAGTGTTCCATCGAAGTTCCACTCGCTCCTACGACAGGCAGTTCAGAGCCGCTACACTGCTGCTACAGCGTGTAATGAGTGGATCCTCACAAAATGTCCAGGTGTCCGTAAGAAGCCGGTCATGTGACTGTTGAGCATTCTATCGATTGTTCCGTCGTCGAGTTCAGGAGAGTTCAGCCCCAGTGGCGATTGACTGACCAGCCGCCGTGGTAAGTAGTCGTGCGTACCTTTAAAGTTCGATCACTCTCGAATAAGCCGAGCCGTGCAGACCTTAGACCATGCCGCAAGCGCTCATCATCACGTTTGCTGCCCTCCTTATGACCGTCCTCCCCTTCTCCACTCTGGCCGCGGACTGTAACACGTCGTCTTTCAGCGTCTTGGCCGCAAGTCCGGCGGTCGTGCCGTGTCTGCAGCGCACCAACATCGCCGTGGCCACTGTGCAAATGACACTATCTCCAGAACAGCTCACAAGGGTCTGCACGACGCCACCGTGCCGAACGATTCTAACCGCGCTCATCGAACTTCGTCTCGCCGAATGCATCATCCCGTTCGGTTCACGCCCACGTCTCCAAGCCGATTTGATGCAACCGACGATCATATACTGCGCCAAAGTGGACTCGTCCAACTCCACTCGAAGCGGATCCCACGGATCCTCCTATGGTCATGATACGGCGAACCACAGTGCGAACACGAGCGAGTCGGAGACGCAACTCAAGAACGATACCCCTGGTTCCCCACAACCGGCGAGCCGTGCGGCTCAGCCGATGGCAGCGACAATCGCTGTGGGTTTACTGATATGTATGTGCGTGCTCATCGTTGATATGTAACTCAGCTGGCTGTTTCTCGGTCCCAATAATTCATGTTTCGTGGGCATGCTCGGAGTCACATGCTTATCTACTGGCGGCACCGGGGAATCTGCCTTGAACCGAGACTCTGCAACTCCTTACTCAAACTCACGCAGGACTGTCATGCTCTGACTTCGTATTGTTTCATTAGCCCTGGGGAGTGCCGAGATAACAGTTGAATGCCAGCAAAGAAAAAGACAACGTGCATCGGGACTGTGGGCCAAACCTACGAGACGATGATGCAGCGGATTTCCGGGTCTCGTGCAAATTGGAAGATCTTAGCGACCACGAATGACTCCCACGGCAACTCCGTGGTCTCGAGCACGCTCAAGAGTGCGAGTTTCTGACTCATGGTCAGCGGCGGCTTCTGGCGGCTCAACGCGATACCGTTCGTCTCGGTCAGGCGCGTAATGGGGCTGCGATCGACCGCATTGATGAGCCCGAAGTTCACAAGCCACCGGTTCTTTTCTAGCATCTTCGCTATTCGCGCCTCGTCAAGCTCCCCAATAATACCGAAGACGGAAATGTCCAGCGTGTGAAGATAGCGAGTCAACGGGTGTGTCGGCGTGCTCAACACCGAAAGCAGTCCAGTTGCCGTTTCGACTTCCCCAACGCCCACCGCAACGGCGGTTCTAAAAACCAGCTTTCTCAGCTGCGGGAAGCTGACTGCGTCCCGTGAGTAGAGTTCGAGAAAGGCGTTAACAACAGCGCCGAACGCTTTGATGGTCTCGCACGATCGGCAGCACGTGTTAACCAGGACTTGGATTGCTTGCAACACAGTACCATGTACGGGACCATGCGAATTGTGTAAAACAAGTCGGAGTTCTCGCAGCTCGACGCCGAACCGCACGAGCCATTCGCTAAGGTCTCCCATACCCAAAGGATGCTGCTTCTTCGAGACAATCAGCGTCAAAATCTCGAGCGGATGGGGTCTTGGAGGCACTTCTGGCAGATCGTGTCGATCATAGGGACGGGAGAGGTCGAGGTAATTGATGCTGAGTCGCCGTAAGCGGGGACATCTGATGAGGATCCCTACGAGCGAGTTCAGCGTGCACCCCAACAGGCTCTCGAGTGTCAGTTCTTCCAGCTGCGTGCCGACCAAAGAAAGAAGGCGGGTAAGTGGCAAAAAAGTACAAGCATCCCTCCAGGCTCGAATCATCAGCGACTTGAGCTGGCTTGGCTTCTCCGGTGCAGGCACCGTGACTTCTTTCCCCGCGTTCAGACGTGCCATATGCAAGACGGAGATGCGGGGCAGACCATAGCCGACCACGAAGAGATGAACGTACTCATCGCCCGTACTGTCGTCATTCCGTTTCGACTCGTCTTCTCGACCACTGTCATTCATGATCCCCACGATATCATGGTCGTCCATTAGAATCGTGTCCGAGCCTTGAATATGCTCAAGCACGTCGTCGTCGGCTCGACACAACTGGCGCAAGCTATCCGCCCGCTTTGGTGTCTCCACCACCGACAAGATGGTTCGGAAATCGGACGTTGAGAATGCTATCGTGTCTCTACGGCACCATTGCGTAGCAAATAGCCGACCTACTCGACAAGCGTGTCTCGCTCACTCGATATCCTATCACTGTTTCGCATGTTTCTGTGCTTGAAAGACCCAATTACGCGGATGGAAGTGACGTGGTCGCCCGCATGGGCAAGCGCCGAGAGGCAGGCAGCGGCGAGACGTGTGTCAGTGATATCCTGCCATCGACGGAGGAGGTCACACTCCGGATTCTCCTCGACGGAAATGTACCAGTTCTTCTTCTGCAATGTCGTGGTCGTGATACTGGCCTCGGTCGCAAACGTCTTTCTGGCAATGAGATCGAAGAAGGACTTCCGTTCATGGAGGCTGATGACTGGGGCCATGTCGTGGCACAACTGGAGGTGGATGAAGGGATCCGCCTAATCGCGGAAGCCGTGGACCAGTCGAAAGAACTCGGTGAGCTCATCCATGTCGTACACCAAGTGATTGATCGTGAGCCTGATCTCTGTGACGCGAAACACAGTGCGATCAATGCCTCGGAGCAATCGAATCATGGGTGAGAGCGGTATCGTGTCACGTTCGCGGCGGCCGCATCGCAGCCTCAAGTACATCCCCACATCAAAACGTGCCCACGGAGTTCCCGCCCGAGCGCCAGCGCGTCGTGGCTCTCTCGGAATGCACTGCTCGCCGTCGCTTCACTCCAGCCGGCTAAGAAGGGCTTGTACATTCCCTCGTGACCAGATGACGCAGGCGTCAACTGCGCAACAATCGCGATGCGCAGATACTCGTTCGTTGCGAACGGAACACAGTCACACAGTCGGATGTCCTGCTGGCCTCTGCATGCGAGCTGCGCGCACAGGCTCGAATTGATGCGTAGCGTGAGCGCGAGTACCTCGAGGATCTCGCGCAGCTCGACCTGCTCAGCCGCATTGAGCACTACCTCGGTGCCAAAGGTGACGTCCGTGTTGGGGAGACCGGCGTCTGGAGTCGGAGGCATGACGGCCTCACGTCGACGCGGCTCATCCCGAAATCCCATGTGACTACCACAGACGGTAGATCGCCATCGCGGATAGAGCGCATCGGCGCGCGCGAGCCACGGCGCGAGAATCGCGTCCATATCCAGCCCAACTGTGGAGTGTCAAGATCCAGGGTGATGACATCACAGCAAAACGCCCAAGCCACAGCGAGAACGATTAGTTACTGTAGTACCGCTGTTCACTCTAGATGTAGCGCAATATACCTCATTCAAAGATGAAGAAGATTAGTTACTGTATCCGCTAGTGCCTTGGAGAATATCGGTAGCCAAGGCATGCAAACGTGATGGCTTGAGTACACATCCAAATGTCCGATCGGTTTCGAGCTTCTTCTATTCCATTGATAGTGCTCCTGCACCTCCTTTTCAGTTCTGAGGTTGAAATTTTTCAGCTTGTAGAAGCTCCATCGTCCTTTGCCCATCGCTCGCCATTGTCTCGAGTGTTCAAGTTGGACACTGTGTTGTGGACCCATTATGGGCGAAATGGAACGTTGAAGACGGGCGGCCAAACAAAGCCAGTACGTCAAAGTCAGCAGCTCAGTCTTGTTTTCAAAAGTAGGTTTATGGCCATAGTGCCAGTATACATATTTTATGTGAACTCAGTTCCGTTTCTACCATCTTTTGAGCAGCTTTGACCTTGAAACGGTAACGTTTCAAATTGAAAACACTTTCTGTGCAGTACACTACAATACAGTACGGAGAGTGCAAGAACCTGATAACAGGGCACAGTCACGACATGCGCAGCTGCCCCACCCCCTACTGTATTTCGCATTGGTAAGGCTATGCCAATGCGAGTTCTCACTTCTCATTGCGTCGTCCAAGGAACTGCACCGACCCTCTTCTCCCATATGTGGATCCGGTCACTTGGCGTGGTCGCTGCCGTGACTGCCGCTTGCGCCGACGCCGGTGCGTCCGTGTCGCACGAAACATCGTCCCACGATCTTCTCCTCCCGCACCGCGGACTCACGACCGACGCGACGCCGACACCCCCACCGACAGCCACGTGCTCACCTCTAGAGGAAGGAGTCGACTACATCGGCTATGATCTCGCCGGCGTCCCCGGGAACGTGACCGACTGCTGCAACAAGTGCGCCAACTACACGGGCTGCTGGGCGTTTTCGTGGGCCAATCACGACGGCGGTACATGCTACTTGAAGAGCATCAAGGGCGAGTCGCGCGTTCTCGTTGGTGTCACCTCGGCCGCGCTGCCCGGCGCGCCGACCCCGCCTCCCTCTCAGTGTTCACCACTAGAGAACGGAGTCGACTACCTCGGCAATGACCTCGCTGGCGTCCTTGGTCAGCCGGCAGATTGCTGCAACAAGTGCGCCAACTACACGGGCTGCTGGGCGTTCTCGTGGGCGAACAATGACGGTGGCATGTGCTACCTCAAGAGTGCCAAGGGCGAGTCGCGCTACGCAAGTGGCGTGATCTCCGGTGCTCTCCCCGGCGCACTGACACCCGTGCCGACGACACTACGCCCGTTGACGCCTCGCCCTACGACGCTTGAGCCGCCACCAACTGGTCACGTGCAGTGGAAGATCCGCTCGGGCGTGATCCCTGCCCGCTCGGCGAACCTCGGTGGCTGGCTCGTCGCCGAACACTGGATGACCAAGTCATCGCCTGCCTGGCAGGGCGTTGACGCCGCCACGGCCAATAGTGGAGAGTACATGACGATGCAACTGCTGGGGAAAAGCAAGGGCACGGCTCAGTTCGAACAGCACCGGTCGACGTGGATCACCGAGGCCGACATCATTGAGCTGGCCAATGCCGGTCTCAACGCTGTGCGCGTGCCTATTGGCTTCTGGATCGTCCACGATGATCCGGCGTACCCAGCCACCGCCATCAGTGGAGTGTATGCGGCTGGATCGCTCAAATACTTGGACACGCTGATCAACAAATGGGCAGTGACCCACAACATCGCGGTCATGATCAGTCTCCACGCCCACCAGGGTTCCCAGAACGGCAACGACCACAGCGCGCCCCAAGAATTCGGAAAGAAGAACTGGTACACGTCGCAAGCCAACGTTAACAACTCGATTCAGTTTGCCACGTTCGTCGCGGCTCGCTACAGGAACAGCGAGGCGTTCTTGGGTCTCAACCTCATGAACGAGCCGTCCGTGCCGACCAGCTATGAGGTGCTGTTGGGCTACTACACAGAGGCCTACAAACAGATCCGCGCGACGGGCAACGATTGCATCATCGTGACGTCACCACTGGTGGAGCAGCAGTCGCCTGACGTCATGCCGGACTTCATGCCCCCGCCGGCGTTCTACAATGTCTGGCACGAGCTCCATCCGTACTTCAAGTGGGGCTACGAAGGGCGCGACGAGCAGCAGATCATTGACGCGGCCAAGGGCTACCGCGCGTGGGTGCTCGATAAATGGAACGGCAACCCATTGTACCTGGGCGAGTGGAGCCTCGGCAGCCCCGAGCTCACCGCACCGTTCAAGAACCGCACACTACTCAGTCAGTACGCGGCTGTGCAGCTCAAGAACTACGAGGCCGCGACGTCTGGCTGGGCGTTCTGGGCGTGGCGTAACGACCAAGAGCTCGAGACAGCGACGACGGGCATTCTCTCGGGGTGGTCGATGCGCCAAGCTCTGCGTGAGGGCATCTTCACGGTTCCACGCGTCTAGGAATCAGACTGTAGCCGCCGAGTGCCACGTGATTCTATGCGGCCCTTTCCACTTCAGAATAGTTTCCGGCGGTTACGTTGGCCCAGCAGGCATGTGTCGTGTTGTGTCGTGTGTAAACAACGTAAGCGTGTGGCTCTCATCATATCAGCAACATCCAGGATGAGTGTGTGGGCGTACCACCGCCTCCAATGCACTGCATATAAGAAGGATGGGCAGGGAAGACACTCTCGACAGCGGATCCATTGGCGGAGTGGAATCACTTCATTGCAGCGACTGGGAGCCGTGACTTGTGATGGTGATAATGACTGTACCCAACTGTCTGAGCCATTGAAACACTGATTCCTCTTCTGGGATGTCCAGTGAAGAGCTGCTGGGTTATCACGCCACATCCGATCGGCAGAAAGTTTTGAGAACAATCCCCTGGCGTTGATGTCCACGCCAAGTGATCAGCAAAAGTCAGATAAGAGAGACAGACAACGTTATGGTGAAGTTGAGCCAGACGACGAAATCTACATTCAACTGTTTGTCTGTCAGTCTAATGACACCCCTGGACATTATCGTCGACAATAACGTATCGGTCATGATAGCTATTCTCGTACCTATATTTCATATTAATACTGTGTGAACCAGTAACCTGTTTGTTTAGATATCCTGAAGCCAGTAGTAGACTCACGTCTGACATTGCGTGGAACGTTCCGGTTGATCTTGCGTGTCGCCGAGTTTGAATCAAATGTTGTGGGCCTCTGTCTCCCTGCCCGCTCACTCTCCAATTTGTTCGGCTACTCGCGTTTTGCGTCCTGTCGGTCATGCTTTCGTCCGTCGTGGCCTCGCTCCTGCTCACCACGGTCCTCTTCGCACCTCCGCAAGCACTTGCCGCCGACTGCACGTCGTCGACGTTTGGTTTGCTCGCGACAAGTCCAACAGTCTCACTGTGCATGCAAGACTCCAAGATCCCGCTCCTCACGATGGGAAGCGCACCGACGCCCGAACAGCTTCGCGTGGTCTGCGGCACACCGACCTGTCGCCAGCTTCTCCAGGAGCTAGTCGATCTCAACGCGCAGGAATGCACGATCCCGTTGGCTGGACGGTTGCGGCTTCACGCTGATTTGATCGATCCTGCGGTGGCGTACTGCACACAAGCGGATCTTTCCCACGGCTCTTCTCGCGGTGGTGACGGCAGCGAACAGGGGCTGGTAGAGGAGAAAGATCCAATAGCAAGGCTGCCTCGGCCAGCCAGCGAGAGCAGGCAGTTGTCTGCTTCCCAAGGCGCTGGCATTCTTGTATCCACAGTGGTAACGCTGGTTTATCTTTTGGATTAATTAAGGCTTCAATACATGCCGTTTTCGCGCTCCTTCATGAGCTGTATGCAGACTTGCACGCGTTCGGGTTTCTCAAGTCTCCTGGTTTTCTCATGGTCCGACGGAAGCCTACAGCGCAACAACGACGCGTCGGATCTCAGGTACGATCGCGAACCGGAAGATCTTTGTGATGACGAACGACTCCCACGGCATCTTCGTCGTCTCTAATACGCTGAGCAATGCCGCCTTTTGACGAAGCGTGAGCGGTGTTTTCTGGCGTTTCAACGCGATGCCGTTTGTTTTGGCCATGCGTGTCGTGCGTAGGCCCCGCGTGGCAAATCGAAAGTTGACGAGCCACTGATTGTTCTCTATCATCTCGGCCATTCGCTCGTCGCCACGACCGCCAGATTGATCAATGCTAATGGCCAGCGTGTGGGGTGAACGAGTCAACTGGTGGGTCGGCGTGCTCAAGGCCGAGAGTATGCCCAGCAGCGATTCACTCGTCCACAATGCGCCGTCGAACACGAGCGTTCCAAGACGCGGAAAGCTGACGGTGTCTTGTGTGAAGATGCGGCGAAAGTAGTCGACCGCAACGTTCTTGAGTTCGATTTTCTCGCATGAGCGACAGCACGTCTGGACCATCGCTTCGATCGCGGGCAGTGCAGCCTCGCCCACAGGACGATGCGGACTTCTCGTTCGAAGGCGCAGCTCTCGGAGCTCGACGCCGAACCACACGAGCCACTTGCTGAGCGCTTGAACCCCCGACGACTGCTCATCCATCTTCAGATCGAGCCTCAGTACTTCGAGCGGATGACGCCGTCCAGCTGGTTTCGAGACATCTACTTGGTCGTCGGCGTCGCCAAGATGCAAGTGCTGAATACTGAGTTGCCGCAAGCGGGGACGAAGTGTGAGTCTCTGACGTAAAAACGAGAGGCCAATCCTCAGCTGGTCGACCTGGATGACCAGTTCTCCCAACTGCGCACCAACAAGAGAAAGCAAGCGAAGCAGGGTCGCATTCCCCGGGTCTTCAAGTCCAAACAGTCGCGAAAGCCATCTCGATCATTGGCGTGGGTGCAGATCGAAACCGACTTGAGTGGGGTCCGTTTTTCTGGCACCAGCGCCGCGGCTTGCGTGATTTCCTTCACACGCGCCATGTGCGAAGAGGAAATGCTGCACTGACCGTAGCCGACCACAAACACATCGACGACTCGCTCGTCCGAATTCTCATCGTCTTCACCGCCATCCTCGTTCATGAGACCAAGCACTTCGTTTGCATCATTCAGCAGGGCGTCTGGTTCCATAATGAGTTCGTACTTGACCTCGTCACTGTGCAGCGCCTCACACGGTCGAGACCACCGCTTCTTCTACAGCATACGGAAGCAGTCCTCTCGCATCGGCGCTCCCAGTATGGACGCAATGATGTCAAGGTCGTCCGTTGTCAGCTTTCTCTCGTCCAAAGCGAGATTCTCGACGACACCATAGCGCAAGAGATACCCGAGCCACTCGGCGCGCATACTTCGATCTCTCGGTTCCCGATAGTCACTCGTCTTGTCCTCCAGCGGGTTTACTAGGCACACCGACGTCACGTGGTCCCCTGCGTGGGCGAGAGCAGAGAAACAGGCCGCGACGAGACGCGCGTCAGTCACCACGTGCCATCGATCTTGGCCGCACTCGGGGTCATTGTCGAGTCCATGACCACCACACGAGACCAAAAGGTCCCATTTGTTCTTGCGCTGCTGGTCGGAATCACTCTGGCTGGGGATCGGAAAGGTCTTTCTCGATATCAAATCAAAGAGGAGCTTCCAGTCGCCGAGGTCGACCGTGCGCTGCATGTCTTGGCACATCTGGAGGCGGATGCAGACGTCGGCGTGATCGCGGAACCCGTGGACGAGGCGGAAGAACTCGAGCAGTTCGTCGGCCTTGTACACCGAGTGCTTGATTGTGAGGTCGATCTGTGTGACGCGGCACGTCTCGATCAATACTCTCTAGTAGTTGAATCATCGGACCGAGCACGAGCGTCGCGTATTCGCGCCGACCACTTCGCAACATCAACTTCAGTGCCAAATCCAAGCGGCGACCGCGTCGCTCGCGGCCGAGCAGTTCGACCAGAGCGGCTCGACTTTTCTGGAACGCTTCGCTGGCCGTCGCGACACTCCAGTCGACAAAAAAGGCCGTGCACAGGTCTTCGTCGCCAGACGTGTCCGGTGTCAACACTGCATCCAGCACTATGCGCAGGCGCTCATCTCTCTCAAATAATTCCCCGTCCAGTGGTGACATGAACTCCTGGCCTTCACACGCAAGCTCCATGCACTTGGATGGGTCCACTTGCAGCGCGAGCGAGAGTAGCTCGACCACTTCGCGCAGCTCGAGCTGCTGCGCCGCAGTGAGCACGTGGCGGGTCGAAAAGAACTGCGCGATCTCGGAGATGCCGGCCTTGGACGCCCGCAGCGGGAAGCCTCCGCGACGCGTCACCTCTAGTTCGCCCACACGCAGGTGTCCGCCGTGCATGACGTCTCACCATTGTGGACAGAGCACGTCAGCGCGCGCGAGCCAAGGCGCCAGGATCGTGTCCATGGTGATGACAACAAAGCTGTATGAGCCATTCGATTTTCATCGAATAAGAGGGAAGAGTATATGTCACTAATTCAACGTCACTCAAACAAATAAGAACGGTATAGTCGACAGTGTCGCCGCGTTTTACTACAGGCGTTCAGGCAGCCATGTGTACCTGGTTGAATCCTGGGCTGCAGTCGATGTCTTGGGCAAGTCCCCCACGCGGAGTCTTGCAGAGACGCTTCGTCCCATGCGGCCGTCGCTGCGGAAGTATCGATGGCGAGTGATTCTTCGAAATCCTCTCTCTCTCCGTCTCGTTCTGTCTTCTTGAGTGGGGCTTACAGGACCAGGTCCACTCATTCGGCTTCTTGCCCACAACAACACAAGTCGCTCTTCTCTCCTTCTCCTCGCACCCCCTTCCTATCCCACCATGAAGACTGGTGCCGCGCTCGTTGCCCTCGCCTCCGCGTTCGCCGCTTGTCTCGTCTCCGCGGCGGACGCGACCGTGGTCGGCGCCCAGCGCGAGCCCATGGCCTCTGCTACCGACGTGCGCATCGCCGCGAAGGACATTCTCAACCGCCCAACTGCGCTGCTGAACAAGAACACGGTCGCCTCGGACAACAACGTGATGATTGCACGCAGCAACATTGTGATGACGCAGAACGACCGCCTCGCGCTTGCCCGCAAGGTGGAGGAAGCACTCACGACGAGCACTGATACTTCGGAACCAATGACAACGGCCGTGCTCACGAAAAACGTGCTTCGTGCCGTGTCGGCACCATCGGACGACTCGACGTTGATGACCAAGGCCTCGGCCGTGGTCGCGTCCCAGAACGATCCGGACACGCTGTCGCGTACGATCGCGAGCTTTGTGGACGCGGCCATGGCCAAGACGAAGGAGCAGTCGCTCCAGTCGAACGCGCCGAATGGCGTGATGCTGCGCGTGGGCACGACCGACCTCTTGCGCGAACCCACGGCCGCCATTAACAAGAACTTTGCACTCGACAGCAACCAGATCGCGATCGGTCGCAGCCACATCATGCCGACACAGAACGACCAGGTCGTGCTGCGTGGTGCCAAGGTCGCCGACGTGGTCGCGCCGGCCAGTGTCTTGAATGTGGGCACAGTGTCGGATGTGAAGGACACGATGAGCGATTCGGACGAAGAACTGGAGAAGAATGAGGAGGAGGCAGAGGATGTGGAGGGCGACGATGAGGGTCACGACGAAGAGTTCGAGAAGAAGAAGAAGAAGACGATGAAGAAGAAGAAGTACGAGTGAGCGAGGAGGACCGAGCCATTCTCGCCCGCGACGCGCGGTCGTCAATGATGTGTTTGCACGAAATGGATGTGGCTGGGTTCAGCTAAAGCCGGGTCTTTTTTTGTTCCTTAGTCTTGCTTGGTTCTTTTTGTGAGCAAATCAACTCCTGTCTGATCGCCATATCTCTGAAGGCAGTCGTCGCTCGCGAGCAGAGGGAGCTCCCTACTACGATATCTCCTCAGTAGAGTCACACAGTAGGGCGAGTCGGTCGCCGCCATCTTCATCATTCTCCGAAACGCGTCGTCGTAGTCGCGGATCACGCCACCCGACTTTTCTTCCACGACCAGACACTTGATGAGGCCTTCCTGCTCGATGCGCTGTCTGTAGTCAATCTCGGTGTGCTGCTCCGTAATTTCCTTCCCGCAGCCGGCCAGCGTATCGACGAGTCGAAGCGCGGCCTCCCGATCGCGTGCATCGTCCTCGGCCTCGGCGTCCTCGCGAAGCTGTCGGCCTAGAGGGCTGGCATTCTCTCTGTACAAGTACGGAGGGCACCGCACGTTGTGACTCTCCAGCAGTCGCTGCAGGTACGGGTCGATCGCGTACGTGTACCGGTTGCTGGCGTCCAGATCTTCCGCACTCGCCCAATCACTGTACGTGATCCCATCGCCTCTGAAAAACTGCTGCATGAACGAGTCCTGGCTCACGGGGAGGCCCTGGAAATTCATCTGCATGGGCCTCTTTCCAAACGCCGTGTAATTGTACTCGCCAACGTCTTCAATGTCGCACGACGAGAACACGTCGAACCGCGTGCTACGCGTGGCCGTCGTCCAGTCGATCACGACGGCCTCGCTCGCAACGTACTTGCACTTGTTGAACACGAGCTGCGCGAGATCCACCGTGCCGTGGTGGCCCATGAAGATTGGATCAAACGGCGACGACGTGTACCGCATCGTTGAATTGAGCGTGTTGTGGAGCGAGTTGTGGAACGTCGTTTCGATCGCGCGCGAGAGCACCGCGTGGGCGCCTCCCTGTGTGGCCTCGTCGTCCTGCTTGCTCTCACTGAAGATCTCAAGCACGCTGAGCAAATCCGGTCCGAGCGCCTCGACAATCTTGCGTGGCTTACTCCACTGGCCACGCAGAATACAATTGCGACACACGCCGGAAGCCGTGCCATTGGGGTGGTTGCACGCATGGCCGGCGATGCCCTTTGATACACACGTGCCCGTGTCCAAGTCGAGATGTTCGATAGTCATATTCTCGCCCGCCGGGGCGTCCGTGAGTCCACCGCCGCCCATGTCGCGCAGGAAGCGAGAACACGACTCGAGGCTGTCGCACGCCACGTCGGTCGCGAGCTGGCGGTTCGTGTCTTCAAAGTAGTTCCAGTACGGGATCGTGAGGTCTGCGTATTGCGGCGCGAGGCTGCGCAGCATGTTTTCATAGCCGAGCACGAACCGCCGATGCCACAGCAGGAACGGACACGCGTCGTGGGACGTGATGCGGTTCATGCGGTTCGTGTGGATCTGCACAAAGCGGTAGTGGTACCCCTTCTCCATGGCGAGCTGGACAGCCGAGAGATAGTGCTCTACAGTATTTTACATGGTGAATATAGTTCCTGTCCCTTTGAGCCGGAATGGCTAGAGATACGTACGCTTCTCTGCATCACTGTATGTCTTCCAGCTTCGTCGCACTCGCGTCGGCGGCGACCACGAGCGCTTCCGGTTCGTGGCCTTGACGATCAGCACGCCACCGAGAATAGCGGCGATCACGAAAACGACAGCAAGCACGAGCTTGCGACGTGGGTGGCTGCGCTTCTCCTGAGGTCGCTGTGGACCGTCTTGTAGTGCTGGTGTATCTACAGAAGCGTAACTCTCGTAGGTCCCATGAGACGGCTTGTCGCTGGGTGAAGGAGGCGTCGCAATGGGGCCGTCCATCAGTCCCAGTGGCGGCGTGTCGACTCGGAGGAATTGACACTGCGGTAGTCGCCGCGCGTTGTCGTCTCTCTGATTAAGCGTATGCCACTGCTTGACTGTCCCAGTGTGACACCAACACCGACGCCAGCGACAGTCATAGAGACCTCAGCATTGATGCATGCAAGATGAATAGCCAGCACTACCAGACGTACAGTACCGTCGTGACGTTCAGTCCAAGACCGCCAATCACAGCCGCGAATCATGATGGTATCAGATCCCAAGTGGACTTGAAGTTTGTATTCGCGAATCACCTAGTCGCGGCTGCACCCACCACAAGGTCGCATCTTCTGACCGCAAGCCTGCTCTGGTTGGCCAGCGCCTCGTGCCTTGAAGTTGCCAGAACGAACGTCATGAAAAGCGCGTGGCGTGACTGGACCCTGCTTCCTGCGAACAAGCGAGAACTTTGTGCGGCGTTCCAAAGATCGCGACAACGTGACACCTCTCTGTGCCTGTGGACTTGCACTTCGATCACGCAAGCCCTCGGGGGTTTATTAATACTGCTGGACCCCACTGTCTCTGTCCATCACTCGCTGCTACTCCATGGGCTCGATTGCCGTCACATCAACGGGGATATCATCCATGTGGACCTCATTCAGCCGTCCGGCGAGGTCCGCGACACGCTGCGGGATGCCTAGTGTCGCCAGCAGGGCCGGGTGGCTTGCAATCAGATCCATCTTGTCCGACGTCGAGCCGTTCAGCTGTGCTTTGCGGACTTCTTCCAATCGAATCGGACGGCTCACGAGGCTCAGCAGCATTTTGGCTGCCATCTTGGACGAGAACCGGGACAGCGTGTACACGCGCTCGCCATGGCCAGCCACGGCTCCGTTCGTCGTGATCGACGTGCGGGCCGTAATCATGATCTTGAGCGACGCGTGGTTGGTCAGTAAATCCGAGAGAAAACGGCGGAACCGATCCCGCCGCTCTGGGGTCTTGAGCAAATGATCGCAGCCGTCGAGCACAAGCAGCAGCTGCTTCGACTGCAGCTCGATACTGCCCTTGACCGTCCTCAAATGCTCGCGGATCGTCGTCTCCAATGTCGGCAGCACGTCACATCGCGTGCTGGCAGCGTCCATGCGTCGACTACTCGCGGTCGCAATGCTGCGGTCGAGCTGCTCCATGGCGAGCTTGGCCACGGAAAAGAGCTTGACGCCGCCGTCGCACGAGATCCGCGGCGCGACATAGTTCATGACAGCATGCGCGACCGTGGTCTTGCCGATACCCGTCTCGCCCGTGATCGTGACCAGCCGCGTGATCCGAGACTGCGTGAGCATCAACGCCAAGCAAATCTTGTACACCTCGACCGCACGGTTGCAGAAGCCCTGGCAGATCGCGGGCAGATCGTCATACCACAGTTTCGGGTACCGCTGCATGGGCCGTTGACCCAGGTCTTTGGCCGAGTTTGCCGCTTTGGTCACAAGTGGGAAAATCACTTCCGAGTGGTCTCCGTTTTCCGGGAGCAGTAGGAATTTCTGCGCGACTTCGACAGGATTGCGAATGTTGGGTGACTTGGCCACGGCTTGCTGCGCGATGAGAAAGCTCGCGCCGACGCTCTTGCCTGTCGCGAGAGCCAAGTAAAACGACCGCGTAAACTCGATCGCGGCATAGTCTTCGATTTTCTGGTTCGACTTGACGCCAATGACATGCGGAATGCCACACGACACGAACGCCTGTGCGAGCGGCGCCGACGAACACGCCGAAACAAAGACGAGCCGAAGCGTGGCTTCTCCTCCTGCAGAAAAGAGCTCTTGGAGACTGCTGTGCGGCACGGGGTGGACAAGCCCCATGCCGTCTTCAAAGTACAGGTGCCGCTCGTCGCCGTGGCCCGAGAAATGGAGCGCGTTGCAGCCGACCGTGACAATACTCCGGAAGTTCTCCGTGTTGGCAAACATCGCACGGACGTTAATTTGGTTCGGGTACTGGAATAACGTCGTCGAGGCTTCCTGGACGCCGTTCTCAGTCACCGTCGCCGGTCGCCGTGCGTACTTGGAGGCTTCGATAAGGCTCTCCTGAAGAATGGAATACTCGCGCTTGATATCGAGCTCGGCGATCGGGTGGTACTTGCCCTGGACATCTTTGCCCACAATGGGCGCCGCAAAGAGCACCCCGAGCGTGTGCTCCTGCACGTGGAAGAGGTGCTGCGACTCGTCCAAACTCCGTGTGACTGCGACGCCGCCCGACGCGTACCCGACGGCCGCTAGCACATGTGGATCTTCTACGACGTAGCCTAGTAACACGAGTCCATTGCGTCCCGAGAGCATCGTGATGACGTCGCCGTGCTTGAGCTTGATCTTCTTATTCTTATCGGGACGGGTGCCATTGATGCGAATGCCGTTCGTCGACTTGTCAGTCACGTAGACGCCAATTTGCGTCGAGTCGGGGTTCGATATGCACTCGACCACGCAGTGCGTGCGACTCAATTTGATCGGGTCGACGCCCGACATGGACTTGTCAAAGACCTTGGTGAACGCGTCGCGCCCGAGACTCGTGCGTGGGTGGAGCCGGTCGAGGTCGATGCTGTACAGTCCCAATTGCTCGAGACGCGATCGCTGCTGTGCCGTGAGCGCACGGTCCACGTCGCGGTGCACGACGAGTCGCATGACGCACATGTTGGGACTCTCCTCTAATGTCTGCGTGCACTCTTGCGTGTTTTGCTGCGACAGCGACAGCGCCTCCATGAGATTCTGCGAGCCTTCTTTCAGTGCGTGGTACTGCTCTTCCGGCGTCACAGCGTCAAAGCCCGGCAGCTCCAATTCGCGGTACACGTCCGTGAACGCACTCGCTGCAGACTTATTCGGGACGCGTGCATAGTTCGAATTCAGGGACGGAAACAGTTCGGTCGACGAGAGCGAGCTGAATGGAGACGCGCGGTACCGCTTATTCGCAGCCTGTTGCTCGTTGTTGTACGGCGCATCGCGGTCTTGTAATCGCGCTGCCTTGCCCGTACTGTGGGATGACGCGGGTTCCTCGGGCGACGTCGTGCGCGTCACGGGGCCGCCGTCCAGCGCCGCCGCAGCAGCGCTGGCCGACCACATGTGCATTTGCGGCGGCGATCGAAGAACCGCCGGTTCGGACTCGATCTCGACCGCGCGCGGCGGCGAGTCGCTCACAGCGGCGACTGGTCGGCCACATCCATAGGCGGACGGAGAGCTCCCGGGTGATCCACTGAGCGCATCGATGCGGCGCTTGCGCGACTCGCCGCCGCTCGGGAAGAGAGAGAACGGTTCTGTGCGTAATGGATCTGCGGGCGGCGCCGTGTCGCTGCGCCGCGCGGCCGCAAAGCGCGACAATTCTTCCATTTCCAATATCTTCGCGTCCTGTGGGTTGCTTTCTGGTGGCGAGTGTGTTTTTGGACGGGGACCCCGAACGAAAATCGGGCGCGAATATTCCCACGGACGCGAGAAAGCTTTTTTTATCTTACAGCCTAATTTTAGCCAATACAAGAAGTGTATTGTTTTCAACCTATCATAGAGTCAATGCATTTTGACCAATAGGAAGGAATCCCCTGCCAATATGGGGACGCATGTGGTACAGTATGCGCATGCGTCCAAGCCATGGAGCGTGGACAATGCAGCCGCTGCGAGCCGTTCGATGTGAGCTGGTCGTTACGGTGCAAGGGACTACATTTGCATTCAACGTGTACTTTAAGAACCCCTCGATACCGGTAATGATTCAGTACACTGTACCGGTATTTCGTCCAGTGCAGAGTTCCCACTGTCAGCATCTTGATGAGATTCAAGAGAGGCACATGCTCGCTTGTCTTGTATGGCTGCATTGTGCCTTGGGTCCAAGTTGGAGCCCCAGACCTGGTCTGGGGGCTCAAACTTGGATCGCGGATATCCCAGGTTTACTGTCACTTCCACTGTCTCCACGATTGCCCATCCTCAATCCCCTATCGAGTGTTCAGATCGTTATACAAACTTCAAGTCATTTTGCACCCAATTGATCCTAAGAATCAGAACGAACTGACGACTAGGGTTTCGTTCGGATAGCTACATCCAAAATACCGGTGTAAAAACCGGTAATGTGGTGTTGTGTGTCACGTGGATCAACCGTCGCCGTCGCATCGCCCATTACTCACTCACTATCTCATCGCCCATTCGCCTCATTCCCCGTCGCGCTTCGTTGTGCCGCTCCGCACCCACCGCTCTCCCACTTCTTCCTGGTCGTGGGCCATTTGCAATTCTTGCGACAGACGTTGGATCCCAGCAGGCACTGCCGCGTTTGCTTTCCCGGCCTTCAGTTGCCATTCTTCCATATTCCGACCAGCGGAGCTTCTCCCTTCGCTGCTCATTCTCTCTCTTTCGCTGCCTTCACCACCCACATCGTGTTGAGATCAGCATGACGATGGGCAGGGGCGAGACCTACATCGTGCGCGTCATTTTGTACGAGTGCAGCGACCTCCTCGCGGCCGACTCAGTGATCGAAGGCGGCAAGAGCGACCCGTACGTCGTCTTCACAGTTGGTGACACGACCCACAAGAGCTCGCGCAAGAACAACGATTTGAACCCCAAGTGGGGGCCACCCGAGAAGTTCGAGTTCACGGTCCACGACTGGGAATACGAGTTTATCCTCGTGAACGTCTTTGACCACGACACGTTTTCAAAGGACGACCTCATTGGCTCGGCCGTGATCCCTCTCGCGCTCTACTCTGGCGGGCGCCACCAAGACTTGTACCGGTACCCACTCGTGCTGCCCGACGAAGTCGGTGAGCACGGCCCACGCAGCGACATCCACCTGCAGATCACGCTCACGACGTCCGACGGCCAGCCCGTCCACTACTACTATTGAGCGAGACATACACAAGCCTTTATTTTATTTGTACGGTAATAGGAATTCAGTACGCATGACGCAACATACTATACGTCTACCATCCGCACAAGATCGTGCTGCACGTACCACGTACTATTAATCATAACAGGCGCGAACAAGTTGAGGATCGAATTCAGCGGATCCGCGCAAAGCACAACGGCAACCTCAGCAGCGCCGGCGCGAGGAAGTTGAGGAGGCATCTCTGTTTTTGACACACGTCCCCCGGTGTACACGTCCGCAACCTTTATCGTGGTAGAAATCTGAGTTTTGGCTTGTTTCAATCTGGACAGAAGTTCGTCGACGCGAGGGCGACTGAACGTGGTAGTGACGCTCCTTGTTCGTCATGTGCGTTACTCTGCGTCTTTCCCCCAAGGCACATTGTGAGAGCCCGCAAACGAAGCTGTTGCCAGCCAATAATCGCTGATCTGCTTTTGCGTATCAGTTGGTAGCGAGCATCGAGAGCCATCTTTCACTTCCATCGTACTCGTCTGGGAGGTTGAAGGCGAAGGGAGAGCCATCCTTCCATCGAAAGTGCAAGTGCGAAAGTGCGTACAGTATATCGTCATATAGTGAGCGCTAGTAGCTCTATTATGTCCAACCGATGCAAGCTAGATGCTTGTTTCAGCCAATGAATGCTATACACCCCATCACATTCCCGATACGCCACCGGTATTCCATGACAAACATTCTCTGCTCGAAGTTGCCGCAAGTTCCCCGCCCCCCCAAAATGCGAGGTCATTGCCGCTTTCTCCACGTCGACAACACCCCATCAAGAAGAGGCCCCCAAGAAGAGAAGGTGCGCGGAAGAAACCGGAAGAAGCGACGCGCCATGTCCGAGATCGAGAGAGTCGCGGAGCGCTTGCGCGTAGATCGAGAAGCGCTCACCAGAGACCGCGAAGAGCTCGAAAGACGGGTTGCCGCCACGGACAATCGAATCCTCGTGCTGGAAACAGATCGCGCGAATCATGAGAGGGAGAGCGCGATTCTGGAGCGACACCGTGAGGCCGTGCAGACTCTAGAACAAGAGCTGACGCGTGCAGTGCAAGAGGTACAGCGATCCGCTGCAGCGGTTAATGTGGCTCATCAGCAGGTACTGCGAGCCGCAGCTGGGCTGCCACCAACCACGCGACCAGCAGTTGCGGCGCCGCCACAGCGTGGTCAGTTCGGGCGATGGCTTCGAGGATCCTGGGACAGAACGAAGCGCATAAGCGGTAACATAGTCCGTGTGGGTCGTGGAGAGTCGCATGGTGGTCTAACATTGCACGAGCAGTTCGCCAAGTCATCGGAGTCGCCTATCTCTGCCAGCTTGTCGCTATCTTCGTCGTTGCGGTCGTCCTCGGCGACAAAGCATACAACGAGACGTGGGCGATCGTTGGCGCCACCGAGCTCGTGAGTGCGACGGTGGTGGGTTTGATCATCGCCTTCGAACTCAACAAGTTTTGCAAGCGAGTCGAGCTAATCGAGCCCGACCTCGAGGCGGCACCGCCGTCAAATGGCGCGAATGAAAGAACGAGTGGTGCAGACACGTCGAGAACCGAATGACCGGCCGCGGAACACAAGAAAGAAGACAGCAGAAATACATATCGCCGAAACTCAATAGAGTATTCCTTCGTGAATCACGCCGACATCTGGGTCTTCTCGATTCAGCCTCTTCGTCTGGACCAGTTGATGTCTTCCAACCCAATCTGACCGACTTGCCGTGCCCACAGACTGATGGTGCACGCAATGAACCCACGGCCCAGCACTTTCCGTTGGGAGTCCAATCATTGATCTCGCGACGGCAGCAGCGTCGTCGTAGCCCGAGTGGTGAGCGTCGACGGCAGCTCTGGTGTCGGTGACGATGTTGTCGTAGTGCTCCAGCCGCACCGGTGAACATTGAGACCGCTGTCTCAACAAAGGTGGTGGTCCGCTGGGTCCGCTCCGGGAAGTTGGCCAGGATCTTTTGGCGCGACGCCTCGCGCACGTTGCTCTTCGTCTCTCATGGGAACAGAATGCCTCGGCGCGCTGCACCTCGATGAGTCCCCAGCAGACGGGCTTCTGCGGTAGCGTGCCCGTAGCTATTGGTATTTGTCTCGGCGTCGCTGCGTCAACTGGCGCGCAGCATGTTTAATAGTCGCCAGTGAACTCGCCAAACGCGACGGCCAAATCGTCCAGTGCATCGCTGGCCACTGGGATGGCGTCGGCATCGATCTCACGCTCTCGCTCTTCGTACACGTGATGATGGGTGGCGTTCCACAAGCAGTCGCGGTGTTCATGGAGAATCGTCCTCAGGTGCGGGAGACCCACTCGCACGAGCGGCAGGCAGCTCGCCTCGATCGGAAGCACGACACGTCGGAGCTGCTCGAGCGTGGCGAGGGGAGACACGTCGGTCACGCGTGTATAGGCGAGCTCTATTTGCTGAAGACGGTGGAGACCCGCGAGCGCCTCGATATTCGCCACGTTGGTGGACGTGAGGTCGAGGAACTCGAGCTTGGACAGACACTGGAGAACGGTGAGGTCCTCCATCCCGCCACAGGCGAGTCGCAGGTCGCGGAGGTTCTTCAATGAACGCAAGAAGTCGAAGTACGTGGGTGTCGGTAGATCCTTGGGCGTCGCGTACCGCAGGTCCAGCACCTCTAGCTGCTTCACAACCGCAAGTCCAGAGAGATCAGCAGGATCTCCCACGGGGAAGCGGAGCGACAGCTTCTTGACCGACGCCAACGCGGTCCACATGGACGGCGGGAGGCGATCGTTCTGAGGGAAAGCACCCCAGGACGCGCCCGAGAAATTGAGCTCCAGCGCGTCAAGATGGCCCAGTCGTGCCACGACGCCAAAGTGGATCTCCCCGGACAAGCTCAGATTAGAAAGGACAGGTAAGCGGTCCACAAAGTCGAGCGCATGCGGGTTGTTGGGGCAGCCCGTGACCACGAGTCTCCGGAGCTTCTTGAGTTCGCCGAGCGGGGCAGTATCTCGTGCCGCAAAGATCATAAGCTGAAGCTCTTCGAGGTTCGTGAGATATTGAAGCGGCGCGAGATCCGAGAACGGCGGGAACCGAATGTCGAGCGTCCGGAGGTTCTTCATGGTGTGGAGCGGCTCGAGCGACTGCGTCCAGCTCATGGGCCACGTCCGGAGTTGCCGGAGATGCGCCAGAGACGAGAGCGCGCTGTGCCTTACGGGTGGCGCGACCTGCTCACCGAGAAAGCTCACGTCGATGGCGTCGAGCGTCGTCAGCGTCCGTGCGACAGCCAGCAGCGAGTCGAGTTCCACGAGGTCCTTATCGTTAATACTGAGGGTCGTCAGATTCTTGAGACCGGCAATTGGCGTGAGGGATTTCAGCGACTGCGTGCCGTTAAGATTGAGCACGCGCAGCTCGGGCATGGCACGCACGACGCTGACGCTCTTGACGCGGGTGCGTTCGAGGTTGAGCACTTGCAGCTTTGTCAGTTTGTGGAGAGGGGAAATATCGACGACGACCGTGAGCGACACGTCCAGTTCTCTTAGATGAGTGAGACCAGCGACACTGGCGACACCAAGGATCGCCGAGCCGGAGAGATCGAGACGACGAAGCCGCTGGAAGCGGTCGAGGTGTGGGAGCACCGCGATCGGTTCGTAGCTGCTCGCCATGTATCCATCGTTGCTGATACGCAGCGAAGTCAAAGTCGCACTCAGCCTGCGACTGACTATCGCCAAGTGGGAGCTCTCTACGAGCACTATATTGGTCATCGAAGACGCCGCAATATCGTCCATCGTCTCCATCATTCGGGCCGCGACGGCGTCACTCGGCGGCACCGTGAGCCGCGTGTTGTGGAGCCATTCTTCTCGAAACAGCGAGCGCCGTAACACGCGACTCACACGCACGAGACTGCGCAAGTCTTCAAAGTGCAAGAGCGAGCAGAGCAGCGCGGCGACGTCACGAGGAAGCTCCTCGAAGAGACGCGACTGGGTCATACTGAGCTGCGTGGTCAAGAATTGGATGATGATGACCGCGCTTCAGGAACCGGTAGTACCGACGGGATCCGGTACGGATACCGGTACCGGAGTATGCACATGGGGAACCATCACTCAGGGGAAAATGGGTTCACCGCATAAGTCTCATCGATGTCGCCCACTATTCGAGAAGCTCCACGGCGAGTCGCCTCAGCGTCGTCCACCGCATCGCGCTGACCTTCCTTCAAATTGGGCGGCACCGCAAGTCTCTCATTCTCCAATTTGCCGTCTTCTCGAGGCCCCCGTTCGGTACACCATGGCGGACGACGAGGTGCTCAAGGCGACGACCGAGATCAAGATCCACGAGCTGCGCCGCCACGACGGCGAGCTATCGAAGCAATACGATGAGATCGACGATGCGCTCGAACGCGTGCGCGGCTTGCCGGTCGAGAGGCTGCGCACGCTGTTCAGAGGCGTCGAGAAGCTCCAAGTCGTCCAGGAGCGGCTCCGCAACAAACCAACAAGCTCGACATGCTTCGATTTGTGTGTGCCGAGGCCCAGTTGGCCAACGCGCTGGCCGTGGGGGAAAAGGCGAAGGACACTCCATCGGTGCTGATAGTCGTGACCGATGTCGAGTTCTTTGGGCCATCAGTGAGCCACGAGGTCGTGCTGGGCATCCTGGTGTTTCTGGACGTGACGGATCCGTGGCTGCGGAACTTTGAGACCCACATGAAAGCGCCCCTTCGCTTCCCGGGCAGCGAGTCCCCGCAGCTGCTCGCCAAAGGCGTGCCGGCGAGCCACCGGTCGTCTCGGTTCTATTCGGAACTGGTCCTGTTCACAATGGACGTGGCCGTCCGGGCCTCGAGCGGTGTAGTTCTGTACCGCACCCACGATGATATTTTGTTCTTCGGCCGTGACGCCTTGGTCTGGTCACCAGACCGATTCGAATTAAGCGGTACGATTCATATATGCCTGACTAAACTGTGGTTGTCGCGTCCGCATCACCTCTACTGCAAGAGCTCTACTGGTATCACGCTTGGCTAAGTACCGGTCCGCGTTGCGTGCCGGTAGACTGCACAGCGTCGTACTTCATCCCATTGATCGTATGGATCAGTCGGACGGTCACCTCGTCGTCGTCTTTGCACTGCTCGTGGACGTTCGGGCCGGTCGCAAGGTACGTCGGGTACACGACGTGATCGTAGAGTGTGCCACCGGCGAGTGCTCCGAGAATGGGACCGACGATGTAGACCCAGAACTCATTGCGCGGGCCGGGGATCGCGGCTTGGCCCCAGCCGGCACAGAACGCAATGACACGCGGGCCAAAGTCCCGTGCGGGGTTGAACCCCGCTTGTGTCAGTGGCGCGATGAAGCTCACGAGCACGGAGACCGTAAAGCCAACGAAGTAGGGCACCTGCTTGTCCGAGGGGCGTGCCGAGTTGGCCGGATCCGTGAGTGCACGGATCATGAGCACAAGCACCATGGTCCCAACGGCCTCGGCAAGAAGCGCGCCGAGGTGCGACACGTCACTGAATTCTAACACGCCGTTCTGGACCATTTGCGGGTTGGGAAAGTACTCGCCAAATGCCATGGCCGACAGCGTGCTGTTGGCTTCGCCACGCGTGAGCGAGTGGATCTTCTCGAATCGACGGAGCGCCGAGCCGTACATGGTCACGACCATCACGCCGCTCGTCATGGCCCCAAGAAACTGCGCAATGATGTACGGGATGACCTTGTTTAGTGGGAACCGCGTGCGGCGAGAGACAGCAAACGAGATGGTGACTGCCGGGTTGAAGTGGGCGCCTGAGATATGGCTCACGAGGTAGGTTGACAGCGCGGCG